>JAMBLF010001478.1:0-79898 GCA_030578115.1 Leucoptera coffeella | reverse complement strand
TATAATAACACTCTGCCTACCCCGAAATCGACTATCCCGTCGTCAACTGCAATTAACTAAAACTTAACTGCAATTTACCGTTCTGTGCTATCTGGAACGAAAAAAAGTTAACTAGCTGCCGTTCTTCAAGAGACTAGGAATATAGGGAATCTATTAGGCGATGGGCTAGTCTGTGTCCCGTGATTTCATGGAGGTAAAAGGAATGATAACTATCTGCCGTTCCTTCCGGCATATCGTAGGAGGCGACTAAGAGACTAGGGGTGCAGGGAATCTATTGGGCAATGGACTAGCAACCTGTCACCAATATTCTATTTGGCATCACAATTCCAATATTCATAAACTGCAAACGGTTTATAAAAGTCAACGTTTCTACACGTTATGTTATGTAAGGTAATACTAATGCACCATTCAAGAAATACGTTCAACTTACGAATGGACGTAAGTAATGTTGGCGAGGTATGGAGGCTGTACGAAGGCTGTAGCGGTGCTTATTGCATGTTCCCCGCTCTATTGTTTCACTGACAGTTATTGCCATGTACAAATAAGTTATAGTGAAATATTTTGGAAGAGAAAACTTTAGGTGGAATTCTTGAGAATAGTTTTAGTGTTTACACGAGGATATAGAATATCACTTTTTATGTTTTGAATATCTATACTAAATATTAATATTATAAAGCTGAAGAATTTGTTTGTTTGAACACGCTAATCTCAGGAACTACTGGTTCTAAGTGGTTTGTGGTTTAGAAGGCTTTAGGCTATATAACATCACCCTGCTACTAATAGGAGCGAAAAATATAATATAAAAACAAATTATAATTATAGTGCCATCTTTGTTTCATGTAATGAAAACTTCTGAATAGATAAAAATGTGGAAAATTTATTTGATATTGCTTGTCTGGTAATATTTTGCTTTGATATAATTCATTTTAGGGGGACGCCTTAATTTTCTTGATAGGCATACGCACATACATACACATCACGCCTGATTCCCTGTTAAGGGGTAGGCAGACATCACGGATCCCCATCTGTCCCAATCCTGACAAACCTTCGCTTTATTGACACTCATACACCTTTTCATACACACGTGGCGGTTATAAGTACTTTAAACATCACCATTTTTCTATCTCACTGTCATATGTCCTATTCGGCCAGCCCCTACGTTACCGCCTTTCCTCTTCACTCACTCACTCATAGCATAGTGAATAGATTCTTCTTTAGTTGCTATTACTACTGTAATTACCTCTATATCTCTTAATCCCATCTTACGACATATTTTAAAGGTATACATGTAAATTAAAGGATTAACAGTCTCGATCTATTCATTTACTTAAGCAAACCAAGTTCTGCTTGATTCAATTAAAACTTTAAGCTAGTTCAAGTAGCAAAAGTTGCGAATCGAAATATATGCACGACGTAACCCCTATTGGACTCGTAGTAACAGAGCTTTTAATTAGTTAAGCTTTTTAGTCCAACTGGTTCGTAGTATTGAACTGTTTGTAGTATAAAATGTCGGATTAATTCGTAGTATTGAACCGTGGTTACAACGAATATTTGTTGAATCGGGTTATTAATTTAAGAAAGATTTAATAATAATAATAATATCTTTATTGAGACAACCACATCAATTATTACATACAATATTCAACATTTACAATAAAATTCAAAGACAATAATTAGATTACATAACACACAACACATAAAATTACATTTCATTCAATTAAATTACATTTGAAACATGGTATTACACAGCTAGTTGTGGTAATCTCAAAAGGTGTCCAGCTCGGCGGTTGTCTATAGAGCGCTTAAGGCTCCACAGAGCCGCCGATTTTCAGCTGGCAGCCCACAGAGGGTAGATTTATAATTTTACGTAAAATAAACATACTTGCGATAATGAAAATAAAAGCGAAATATTAAAATGTATATAAGAGTGAATAAGTGAGAAGTGTGAATATTACATGAAATAAGTACATAAATAGAATAGTAGTGTTAGAGTGTAGTAGCAGTGTTAGAGGCGTTAGAGGCGAGGGTGACTTTCACTACGGCAATCCTTGTTGTTTCATCAACAGAATATTTTGAAATTTCAGTTTAAAGGTGAGTTTATTTTGTAACTGTCGTAGGGGGGGCGGGATATTATTCCAACATTTGGTCGCTGCATAGTGAAAACCACCCTCGAAAGCCGCTGTGTGATGTTTGTGCAGTTCAAGAGGAGCCCTCGCCACTCTCTGTGCACAGGTGCGACCGCTTCGTGCGAACTTGAGCCTTTCGAACAGGTAAGGCGGCTCCCGGTACTTCACAATATCGAATACCAGACAGGCAAGATGCAGCCGTCGTCGGGACTCCATCCTTAGCATATTTGCTTCATTCAAAAAAGGCGTTACGTGAGCTCGACGCGGCACGTTGAAGCAATATCTGCAACAAGCGTTCTGCACTCTCTGCACAGCCCTCGCAGTATCGGCAGTGATACGAGGCCCGTAGACCACGTCGCTGTAGTTGAGCTTAGATAGCACGAGTGCTTCGCAGAGGGCCACCCGGAAACTCACGGAGAGCATATCACGCACAGAGTATAAGAGCTTCAAACGATAGAAACAGCACGATATCGTCCCTACTATATGTGACTCAAAACGCAGCCGCTCATCGAACAGCACGCCTAAATTCCTTGCCTCAGATACCCGTTCAAGCGGATTGTCCCCGATCCTAACAACCGGAGCAACAGCCCCCATGGCATTAAGCTGCGACCGACTACCCAGCATCATGAACTTGGACTTCGCCGAGTTGAGAACGAGGGCATTCCGGTCAGACCACTCCCGTATCCTTCTCAAGTCTTCGTTCAACCCCGTGATGCTCAAAGCCATTTCTCCCGGAGGCGCAGACATATAGAGCTGCACGTCGTCAGCGTACATATGGTAGCGACAGTTCTGTACCTCGCGTGGCAAATCAGCCGTGTAGATGATGAAAAGAAGAGGCCCCAGGACAGATCCCTGTGGAACACCCCGATCAACATCACACAAACGCGAGTATACGACCGAGCCGTCATCCTGTGTTAACTTAACCATCTGCTTCCTTCCATTTAAGTAACTGTCAAACCAATCAAGTGAACTTAGCCCTACTCCGTAATATTGTAGTTTCGAGAGTAACAATTCTATATTTAATGAGTCAAACGCACGTGAATAATCTAATAAAGTCAAAATAGTTCCCAGTCCCCTATCCTGGTCCGTCAAAATATGGTCAACAACATCCAATAAAGCCGTAACCGTTCCCCGTCCCTTCCTAAAACCGGATTGAAATTTAGGAAGGATCCCTTCATGATTTACAAAACTTGAAAGCTGCGTGTATACAATCTTTTCTAAGACCTTAGAAAGGAATGGCAGAATACTGATAGGTCTCAGGTCCTTGAGCGCTGAAGCCTTGTCATGCTTGGGAATCGGAGTTACCAAGGCATGCCTCCATCGGTGTGGAACCTTCCCAGTGGATATTGAGACGTTTATCATGTGTGTTATGACTGAAAGTGTTCGTGGCAGTGTACATATGACCATATCTCTAGTGATGCTATCTACACCCATAGCGTTCGATTTAATCGACATAATGGCCTTTAAAACTGTGTCTTCCGGAACCTCACGTAAGTTAAGCTTGTTTAATCCATATGTTTGCAATGTAAACTTATCAATTTCACTAGTAGGTACACGGTTCGAGCCTGGAGTTTTAAGAAAATGTTTATTAATTTCATCAGCGCTCGTGAATCTATTTGAAATAATATGATGGTTTAGACTAGTGGGAAGTTTTGACTTAATGTTCTTCCAAAAGGATGCATTATCACTCCTGACATGTTGGTTTACAAAGTGATCGAAGTAGGCTCTTTTTTCGCGTTTCACACTCTTAGTCACTAATTTCTTTAAATCCAACCAGTACGCTCTATGACTATCTTTCTTAGTTATTTTGAATCTGGTAAAGGCCTTGTTGCGCAGAGATATCATCAGTTTTATATTGTCAGTTAACCAAGGCGGTGCACGATCAGTTTTAACTCTAATTTTTTTAATCGGAGCATGAATGTTAAACAAAGTTTGCATACAATATTCAAAATAATCAATCATGTCATCAATGTCAGATAATGTCAATAAATGTTCAAAGTTAATATTATATAAATCATAATTAAATAAGTCTATGTCAATGTGTTTCAGTGGTCTGTAAGTTATATACCTAGGAGTTGACTTAGGTTTGGGAAGACAAACGGAAAAGCTGACCATCAAATGTCCATATGAGCCAGTTACATTATATAGATTTATGTCTTTTACACGAGCATTAGTACATACCAGGTCAATTAAGGTCTCATTATCCGATGTCAAGTGCGTTGGCTCTGATATCAGCTGTTTAAGGCCCATATTGCTGAGGAAATCTGTCATTTTTTTTGTGTCCCTATTATTGATAAGAAAATTGATATTGAAGTCCCCCATAAGTATAATAGAATCAAAATGACCAAATGAACTAATAGAATCAGTTAGCGATTCGACGCAAAGATCGACGCTAATCCAATTCGGCCGATAAACCAGCCCAATGACAACTCGCTGCCCCCCCCGCACTCGTAGTTAGCCACATCTGCTCCAGGCCATCGCCCACATGGGGCAATCGGCGCACACGCAACCCATCTCGGACAAAGAAAGCCAAGCCTCCTCCCCGTCCCCCTTTCATGGCCGTCGGTCTCGGCAGACTATAGAGCCTATAGCCAGCCACCACTGGTGCCACCGCGTTGCGGCCAGACAACCAGGTCTCACAGATTCCCACCAAGTCAGCCCGATGCAGATTCATGGCAGCTATAAAGTTATCATGGCCTGTGTTCAGTGATCCCGCGTTGTAAAGCGCTAATTTCATTAATTTTATCCTAACAGGCATATTTAATACTTAAAGTCAAAACATAATCAGAATATATAATAATAATAAAAATTAAATTCAAATGTTGTAGCCCAGTAAACAAATTTATTAAAGGAAATAATGTCAAGAGTAAAATTAAATTAAGCATGCACAAAAACAATTCGAATAATTTAGCAAGTCTATGGCGTACATATGTAATGTCAAATTTAATGTCAGATAAAAAAGTATTGTATATGTGGGTAGTATGAAATATTTGTGCAGTGTTATTGTGTTGAATGTGATAGAAGTAAAATAGGATAAAAATAATACTTATATAATTCGTTAGTGATACTATAAAATACATGTTAGTCACCTCAAATGAGCAATTCGAGACCACCACACCAGTAAACAAAAACTGAACATTAATGAAAACTAGGTAAGTAAGTACTAAATAACTAAAACTGTGTACATTGATTGAATTGACAACGTGATGATTATATATTGTTTTTTGTTTCAGAGCTAACGGAGAGACAGCCAAAAACCCGAAGCAGATCGGCCTCCGTGCGCAACCGAAGCCGTGGCGAGTCATCCGCCCGCTTCCGCACGAAAATCTTCCCGTCGCGTGTCCATACGTACCGGAATCCTAGTCTGAGCCCCAGCTCACGTGCCCGGCGGAAGATCTGGCGATTGCAGCGAGTCAACCGTTCATTGACGTAGAACCTACGTGGCTTGCCAGGCAGATCAAAGCCCTCGGTGGTAGCTCCTCGTCGCACCCTGGCCTGCTGGAGCAGCTGGTCCCGGACGGCGCGGCGCGCCAGCCTCACCACGATCACTCGCGGCTGCGCGGGACCCTCAGCCACCGGGAACACACGGCCAACACGCGCAACGTGCACCACGTCGTGCTCCTGCAGATCGACGCCCAGCTTCGTCCCGACCGCTCTCACCACATGCTGCAACCTCTCGACCCTCGCCTCCGGGATGCCACTGATCTCGACCTCGTTGAGGAGCAGCTCCTGGTCGCGATCGTTGAGGTCCGTCTTCAGCTCCTCCACCGTCTGCACCAGTGCCTGGACCTTCGCAGATGACACCTCCTCGATCCTGCGCTCCAACTGGTCGAATCTATCCGTCAGTGAGTCGATCCGATCGTCACAGGCGGCCAGACGATCCAGCACAGTTGACATGGCCGCAGTGAAGGTGCCCATCTCCTGACGCATGGCACGGATCTCGGCGCGAAGCAGGTGCATCTCCGTCGCCATCGTGCCACACTCCTTGTCGCCGGATCCAGTTCCCACCACTGCTGCAGCCTGATCAGGACTGGGGACGGCGCCACCGCGGCGAGTGCACACCAACTCCGGTGCCGCTCGCACGGGCGTCTCGGTGTTATCCGTCCTGGGCGCCCTGCTCCGGCAGCCGACGCACTCCCAGCTGGACTTCTGCTCCCTGGTCATCTCCCGGAAGCGCTTGGTGGCGACGTTCGCGCACTCCAGGTCGAAGCGCTCCCGGCACAGACGGCAGGCGAGGAATTGCCGGTCCATGATGAGCCGCGGGCAGCCCGAGCACTTAAATCCAGCCGACGAAGACATCTTCTAGTTATATTACGTAGTGCTCAACAAAGTTATGGATCAGATTTTAAATTTATAACGGCTGTGATTGTGCCAAATTATTAAAAAGTGCAGTATAAGTGTTTGTGTCTTTTAATTGTTTTCAAAACAGGTACGTTTCTATATCACTTATCACGAATCACTTATTCACAACTTATTTTTGTTTATAACACGTAAATCAATTTTTAATGCAAGAGCGAATTCAAACACAACATTCACAATTAAATGCTAATTACCCTCCATTCCATTTCGTATTATGTATGATTTCGTAGTATTGTACGTATTATTCAAAAGGAATAAGTCAAAGTCAAATGTTTTATTCAACATAAGTACAAGTATAGTACATTCATTGAAAGTCAAAACATTTTTGAATGATGTTTTTACTTTCATTATTAGAATTTTATACATTCCGGTGTGTATGTGGAGTTGTATGGATTTCAATGAAGCGACAGTGGTTTGTCAGGAACAAAACAAATATATATTTGTGAGCACTGCCGACCCTTTTTGGAAAAACTGGATAAGTTTTCATAAATAAAAAAGTAAATGTGACGACAAATTCTTTTGATTCTATTTTTGTATCCTAACATTCGAGAATCATCAAGCCAAACATTCTTTCTAATCGTGAATACACCCCTTTACCTTCACAATTATACTTATCGTTGGTATTAACATAAACTATCTTAGGATTAATAACTAACAGGACTTATCGCCTAAGTATAATAAAGTTACCTTTACTATCATGTTAGAAGCGGCTGTAGCCCAGTGGGTAAGACCTCGGACTTCGTATGAGAAAGGTCCTAGGTTCGAATCCCGACTCTGGCATGTACCAATGAATGAAATTTAAATGTGTTTTTCATTTACGTACATAATTTACAGTCGCTAACGGTGAGGGAAAACATCGTGAGGAAACCTGCCTATCCCTCAGGATAGGTAATAGTCAGTGCCTATATACGGCGATACGGTTCACTACCTATCACGTTGGGTGCTGTCTATTTAGTGATACGCGGGCTTCAAATGACCATACCTAACATGCCTTCGAAATTTCGGAGACGGGCATTCAAGCCTTTGACTACCCCGCCATTATAAAAAAGGGAGTGTGTATACACAAGTCGTGAAGCGTATGTTTATGTATGTTTTTCATATAATAAAGTTGCTTTTACTATCATGAGTATAAATCGCGAATCTCTTAAAACTATAATAAACTATCTTTACTTTGAAGAATCATACTAACTTCTTAAACCACCCTTTCGATACGATATGCATATATTCACGTCCATTTTAACTCCCAGTTCTGCTGGCCTTTTAAAGAAACAATTCGGAGCGAAATGAAGGCTAAATCGAGAGTCACGTCTCCCCAAAGTAAAGGGACCTGCTTAATAGTTTATTTTCATTTGAGACCCGGATCTGGTTGTCAATATGTGTAGTTTAGACTTTGTTATGTAGGTTTACTTTGTAGTCTCGTTTGAGCGAGTGAGCAAGATGTTAGAGCATGTATGACAATGTTAATAGGTGTGAGTGAAGCAATAGAGATTTATCAGGTTCGTTGCAGGTAGCGATATATACTCCCTGCCTCTCCCGTTAGGCACGTAGAGGCGTGAATATATGTATGTATGTTGCAGATAATATCATGTCAGCGGGGTTGTGTCCTCCTCAAAAGGGATTAAAGGACGTATGTATATATGTTATTTCTTGCATAACGCAGATTCTCTTGAATTACCTAATATCCCATGATTTTATTTACTTAATAATGTCAACCAGTTTTCTCTAAAGAACAGGCTGAGATCATGGAAGTCTACTTGAAGCATATACATTCACGTATCATAGCTGTTATCCCTTGCAGTAATAACAGTGTTTGGATAGATTATTTTTACTAACATATATTCACGCCACTACGTCTCCAAGGGGTTAGACAGAGACTATCTACCGCCACCTGAACGATCCTGACGACAAATCTCTTTTTCTTCACTCACACCCATTAGCCTTTACATACATGCTTTTCTATTCTGCACCCTGCGTACACTTGCCTTGTTTTTTTTATTTGGGATTCGTTATCTTTGTCTACCTCACTATAGAGAACGGGGCGTGATTTGTATGTTGCATTATTATAAATTATTTATCATTAATTTAGTCTCTATACTTTGCAAAGTACATAATTATAAATATTCTTGTTTATATAATAGAATTAACAAGTCCAGCCTATGAATAGAACCTTAATCCCTGGGCAGTGCTACGACTTTTATTGACACCCAAATAAAGGCGGGCGTTTGGTAGTTTTATCGCGGCTTATTGCCCTACTTGTTGATTCGAGTAACAATCATTACTATTTCGGAGTTATTCTGGGGTTTGGGTGTAAAGTAACCAGCTTTTATTAGATTAAGTATGTATAAGTTAGCTACTAAAGTACTTCTGCAATAGCGGTGATGGATATGCATCTCTGTATACCAGCAGATATTAATGATCGTGTTGTGAAATTCGAACAGTTTGGGACATGATTCTCTGGTATATTCAGGCCTCTTCGTCCGTATGGGGATAGGCAAAAACTATCGACAGCCACTGGGAACGATCTTGATAAATCTCTCTTGCTTAACTCACACTCTTTATTCATATGCGCTCTTCTGTTCTACAATCTACGTACACTCGACTATCCCAATATTTAACAGAATATATGGTGTTTCAATGAAAGAAGGTCTGACATTAGAAACGTTTGCCATAGGTATTAACATAACATACAACCTCTATCTCTATCGTTCGTTTCTTGAAATACATATAGATTCACGTTTTCTTATCACTTAAGAGGTGGACTTAGCAGAAATAATATCTTTGAAATCATTTTTAGCCAAAAAGATCGGATGAAATCTATTATTACACTTAATATGGACTAGTATGGCGCGCATTATGTACATATCTTGGGTCTTTGTAGCTTAAATTATCGGGTGAAGGCCATTATTACCTTTAATATGGAGATAGGTTGCTAGCCCATCTCCCAATAGATTCTATTTACTCCTGGTCCTTGAATTTTCACTAATTATAAGCAAGGAAGAACGGTAGCTAACCCGCGTTATATTTACATCCCTGACGAGCACGTGACTAGAAAAAATGTACAAAAAAAAATGCATAAATAAGGCTGCATTGCTTTGAATATTGAAAAGTAATAAATCATTTTCCGGTCCCTAATACCAGGTCTCGTTCATCATTTCCTTATTGTAGGTAGACTTGTACATTTAAGCGGCTTTGCCTGTAAAGTGATCGGGGATTGGGATGTGTTATCAGCTGTTTTGTTGGTAAGACAAGAGGATGTAAAGTAAGCAAAAGATATACTTGTTTGTGTTATACAATTATTTTTTAACTATAATTCTCAAAAACCATTGCTTTTTGCAATTGTGAAATTTATAATTTTTTTATTCTTAGGTATAGGTATTAAAAATGTATCAATAAAATAAAGTGTAGACATTTAAGACAGTCTCATTATGACCCGTACGTTTTCCTAAAAGACGGTATATATTCATTATATTACTAATCGCCTTTTTACCTAAATTTATATGCAAAAAAGACAAACGCGTTCATGACATTTAGCTCTTGCGGGGTAGTCAAAGGTTCAGGTTTCCATCTCCGAAGGATCCTTCTAGTAGTAATTCTACCTATCACTTGAGAAATTGAGTCATAAATATATATGTGTGTTTACAATTTATGTCAGAACAAACATACAGACGTTTCTATTACCAATATTATGTCGTAATAAATATCAGACTGGCAGGTTTGTAGCCATTTATCTTTCGCGATTTCAACATTGCGATTGTGGAAGCACGGTACGGTAAGGAATTTACTTTGACATTCTTTTTTATGGAACTAAAATGGTATCTAGTATACTCGTATATAGTATAAAGTATAGAGAATGCTCTTAGATTCTTTTGTACGCAAAACTTTATTGTTTTCTAAAACAATAGACTATAGATGTTATTTGTTTCCATCCCGTTTCTAAGTTCCAAGTTTGAGACGTCAATAGGTAGGTAAATAGTAACTTTTTTATTATGTACTCCTAATAGAAGTTTTTCTATATTTTACCCTGTGTACTAGGAATAAACCTTTTTTGAACCTTTTTGCTGCGACAATAACATGCACAAGCTATACCCCCTAGTTTGTAAGTTTGATTTGTAAAATATTTGTATTGTGTATGTTTTTGTGGCTGTAAATAAATGCTTTATTATTATTATTAATATTCCATATTAATCTCACTATTAATCTAAAAGTTTTTCTTTCTTTAGGTGATTGGAAATAACTCTAAATAGACGTATACAATATAATATGTTTTAGAAATAATTGTCTATTTATTTATTTTTTTGCATGAAATATATATATATATTTAAAAAAGAAAAAAAAATATTTCACAAATTTAAAACTAATTAAAATAAATTAGATAAATCTAATTTAATAAATCGTTTCAGATGTATATGTACATATTATTTTGTTTAACTACCTCTATAAATGCAAATTATATGTGTCAATGTATCCTAATAGTACCAGGGTGGCATAAATCATAGCAACTTATTCATAGGAAGGTGTGCGCGTGAAAGCGATTTATGGGCGAAACTGTTAAATCTGCTCAAGTGGAAATATCAAAGCCAACTCCTTCATTTACTATGTTTGCCTGGTAGATTCTGCTTTTGAGATAAAATATATCTACGTCTACAATCACTAAATATTCAAAAAATAAAATCCCTGAATAATTTTTGGTTGTTGTAGGTAATAGTAGAGAATAAAAAACAGGTATAGTCTGGCTAACGAAAGTAGATACTGAAAAAGCGCGGCAATTTTAAAATATATTAGCATTGCAACCCTAAAATAAAAAGGAAAGGCGGAACAACTCACTTTGATACTTTGACATTTATTTTTATTTTACTAGTGGATGCTTCCAATTTTGTCCGCGTTATGACGTGTTTAAAAGTAGCTTATATAATTTGTTATCTCTTTATTAACTCCATACCAATCATCACACGGATACGTCACTCCATTGTAGCGTATTAAAGGAATAAAAAGAACAAACAAAAAATAATTTAAACAAATATGTACTTACTTAATTAAAATATATTGATTACAGTGATTTGGCAGATATATTTTATTTGTAAATATTTTTAGCTATAAGATTTTATTTTATATTTATCAGTTTATTTTCAACTTTATTTATCTAGATATTATTTTGATTTATTACCTCATGTAAATAATGCTTAATTAAAATAAAAAAATATCAAGACATTTTGACCGTACTAACCTAACCTAACCATAGGCAAATCAACCATAAAGAAACATCAACAACATGCTAAATTCGGCGTCAGAAATAGGAATACCATACACTAATTCTGATTTTACCACATTTTTCGGAAAACAGATACAAATTAATTTTCTTTCAAATAAAATTGCCGAGTTTTTCTCTACCTAATTAGTTAAGATATAGTGTACCTAATTACTTTAGCTATTTATTCGACCAACGTAAGGCTTACTGTAGCTCTTGAAATGATCCAACACGTACATACGAAACTTATTTTCGATTAACACAATTTTAGCAGACGTACGAATTTTTAAAACTCATTTTATAAAATGTTTAAAATGAGTTTGTTTTAAAAATGCCTTTTTGGAATTTATTGTTCCTAACTACTTTCTACTTAAAATACCCCAAATTATAGGGTAAATATCCGATGGTAGCAACACTTTAGTGTTGTCATATAAAAAGTTTGCAAAATTATCCAGTATCTACTTTCGTTAGCCAGACTATAGCTTAGAAATATTAGATTGTGATTTTTGATGTCTAACCTTTGATTTTCTTGTTCCGCTAAGGCAGAAAAGAACAGATAAGATCTTATATTTCGTATCAACGTGAATGTAAAATGGACAAAACTTTCATACACATACATTCACGGCAATTTATGCCATTGGGAGTGGACAGAATCTTGAAGACATGAAAACATCTCCTTGGTTATGCATTAGCATGAATATTGTGGTTGTGATATTATATGGATCAATATGATAAGTTAAAAGCCTATCGCCCAATAGATTCCATTTACCCCTAAACCCTTAGTCATTTCTTACGACATGCTAGGATGAACGGCAGCTATTTAGTATTCTTTTTACGTTCCAAACTACCACGGTAAGGTCTTAGAACACATTATAGTATTAACTTAGGAACTTTTAGAATTCTTTTCAGTGTTACAAATTAATTTAAACTTATATTATAAAGCTGAAGAGTTTGTTTGTTTATTTGAACGCGCTAATTTCAGGAACTACTGATTTGAATTCAGAAATTCTTTTTATGTTAGGTAGACCATTTATTGAAAAAGGCTGTAGGCTATATAACATCACCCTGTTACTATATATATATCTAGTACTATATATATAGGAGCGAAAAATATATAATATAAAAATCAAATTAAAATTACAGTGCCATCAATGTTTCATGTAATGAAAACTTCTGAAAATTATCATCTGTGACAATGATATTGCTTGTTATATATAAAAAACAGTGACACGTCTTTGTCAAATGAATTCCAGGAAAAATATACTGTTTAAAACATGTCTAAGTCTCAGACAAGAACGATTTTTTATTTAAAACTAGCGACCCGCTCCGGCTTCGCACGGGTATAAAATATATAGCCTACTCCACTATTTAATATAAATTTAATTTCATATTATTATACATATAAACCTTCCTCTTGAATCACTTCATCTATTAAAAAAAACCGCATCAAAATTCGTTGCGTAGTTTGAAAGATTTAAGCATACAAGGGACATAGGGACAAAGAAAGCGACTTTGTTTTATACTATGTAGTGATAGTGGAATCAGGAGCACATGAGTCTTGTGGTGACATTTGATGAATATCCAAAAGATAAGCCGTAGCGAAGTTATGACACAATAGTTTTTCGTAGTTCACAGGATTCGTAGTCAATAGCAAAGAGTTTTGCTACGAAAGTTTGTCGCGTTTGAGAATAAGTTATGATTTACGATGTGCTAGCCACCTGTATTAAGGTTTATGTGTCATAATAATATCCCATTTCAATTTGTTAATCTAAAGGCTTCTGAGAAGATTGTGTCTGAACCATTCTTTTGTGTCACAACAATATCCCATTTTAATATGTCTTAACCACAAAATAGATTGATGTATGTTTTCATAATAGTCATATGAATTGCTATGTTTATTTTATTACAATTCCATAAACCATGGTTATTTATTGAGCAGAAAGATTGATCAAACAATCAGCGTATAAAAACTGTACATACATTTATCTACCAATAACCCAAAAACTTTGATTTGTTTTTAACTCACTCGAACTTTTGAAATGTAATTACGAAAAAATAATAAATAAAACATAACATACGCTTAACGAGATGTGTATACACTCTCCATTTTTGATTGCAGCGGGTACTTAGAGGCTTCATTGACCATCTCCAAAATTTCGGAGGCATGTTAAGTATGAGCCACTCAAAGATAGCCAACAACCTAATGTGATGTATGTGAACCGTATGGCCTGATACAGTCATTAGTTATTACCTATCCTGAGATAGGCAGGTATCCCCACGATGTTTTTCCTCACCGTAAGTGACTATATAGTATGTACATAAATCAAATAAATATCAATCAATCAATTTATTTTTTCCTGCCCCTTCGGGAATTAAACTTAAATCCTCTAAGTAGCCGTTAGTATTAATGCACTATGTCACCAAAATGCTTATATGGCTGCTATAGACTAGACTGCGGGTGTAAAATTGGCAATAAACAACCAGATAGAGACTATCTTACACGTTTTACCACTAACACTAAAAATGCTTCATAAAACACAAAGTATGAACGTCGATAATGGTACAAACATTTTCGCCAACACTGTCAAAATGTAGTTTAGGTTTGGAATATGAAAAATGGAGGACCTACATACATATGAAAGAAAAGAAAGAAAGAAAATACCTTATTAACTACATATTCCAAAAACACAAATATGGAAAAAATAAATGCACAGAAAATCGTTGATGCAGTGACAAGGTGCTGCCTCAGTATACGATGCAGCTAGACTGCATCACTGATCCTCCGGTAGCACTTAATTCGGAAACTGTCACAAGCTGCATATTATAAATTCCATATGCATGGACTATAATCAATTAATTATTCATTGTCATCACTTACATAAAAACAATAACATAATAATAATCTTTATTAACGAAAAAACAAGTATGCAATAGGTTTACAGTAATTACAACTAAGAATACGAAAAAAACAAAACATGATCACCCATTAAAATCTCTATGATGTGCTCTGTTGCCCATAAAAGGTAATCCTGGGCTATAGGCAACAGTAACAGATGAAACATAACCAGAATTTGAAGCCTTTGAGATTTTAAAATACAGTTCCGATATAATTAAAGAAACTTAGACACAACTTTAACAAATCAAGTAAGAAAATGGAATCAATTGGCGGTCTTATCGCTTAGAGTAATTTGTTTCAGACAACCACTGTTATAGCTTTGGAGTAGATAGGTTATGTATATCTAACATCTACTAAGCATTGTGATAGTTTTTGTCTACCCAGAATCCTCTTTTTATGTGATAATGGGTATCTATTGTGACAAGTGTTTAGCCATAGGGCTATTTACAAGTATTATTTATAATAATTTACGAGTATTTTGAGGAATAGGTGAGTATCTTTGTAACAGTAATGTTATATTAGCATATAACATGCACAAATGATATCTACCTTCTGGTTTGAAAGTTTCAAATGTAAATGTTTTGTATTGTGTTTATACTGGTTGTAAATACATACATACATATACATTCATGTACTTTAATTACTTTCGGTGGGGACACAAACTCGGAGTCACAATAAAATCTGTCAAGTCACTTTTAAGCCTAAATATCGGGGTTGTAATATCCCTTGGAACATTGGTGACAGGTTGCTAGGACATCGTCCAATACTTTTTATTTACCTTTATATCACCTCTTACAACATGCCGGGCATAGAACGGCAGCTAGTTAGCATTCTTTTAATGTACAAGACATATTAATTTTAGTATGATTATTACAAGAGTACGTGTATGAAAGTGTAATATAATTTTATCAGCGGACGTGTATGTAAGTCCAATACCTTTCTTCCCTCAGTCGATGGAAACAAAAGGCTGCAGTCACGCGCTGCGGTTGTTTCTCCCAAACAGCCTTATTAGCCTCTAGTTTCATATTTCCGGAGTTTGCAACGCTTTGCGAATGTATAACGGGGGCTTACTATGAAGATATGATCGAGATATGAGTAATATAAATCACGTTACAATCCCTGCACTAACAATTGGCACATATTATGTAAGAGTAAGGCTATATCAAACTTATTCTTCATCTGGTTATTAGTACTCTGTACTGTTACAGTTTTATAAGAGTGTATAGATATAGGTAAACAATACGTACATTTTCGATACTTACTTTATGTTCTTCTTATTTCTTTGTGTGTTCGGAAATAAAGTGTTTATACATATATGTTACCAATATTAGCTATAACGTATGACCGAAAATAACCTATGAAAATACTTATTTATCTCTTATGAAGAAAGGTAGCCTTAAATATTCTATTTAGTATCCTTATGCCGATACTTAAACACACTTTCTACATATATGTATATTATCGTGCTTTAATCCTAATCAGGGGTGCACAGAACTCCGCGCTTGTTTTTAGCAAATCTATAAGATACGATGACTAGGACCCTTAACACAAGTCTTAAATGTATTTAGCAAGGGGCTTGTTCAATTGGTGCAATAGTGTGGTAAATATTATAAAAATATTATAATAAGAGGCTTTTAGCATAACAAATAGAGTAGAGAGTAAGTCTTCCTGCGACTATGGCTTATGCAACTCGGTCTAAACGTTGGGTGATATAACGGTATCTATATCTTTATCTAATGTTATCATGATACGACCCGGTCTCATATAGTAAAAAAAGTCAACAAATCGCGAGTGTTTAAAATTAATTAAAATTATAAAAGTGATGACACGTGGGTTCGAGGTGGCTAAAGAATTACTACCTTCGCAATTGCGGAGGCGTACACCTGAATTTCTGACTACCTTGCAAGGGTTAATGATCGTGAACGCGTTTGTCTTTCTAAAAGTGATGATTTCATTGCTATAGAATATAGTCATGTCCATTAAATACCTAACTACCTTTCATAGTAAGCCCTTGGTAGCAAAACCAAGTTACACTTGTACGGGTAGTGTTTGGGAAATCATGTGTTTGGAATCACGGCTGGTTGAGATTACGAAGGTACTATGTATGTTACTTATACATATTGTATACCGATACTTTCTTAACGGGCTAAGTAGAGTATTGTTTGCCATATAGAGCCATCTTGACAAATATGTTTTGCTTCACTCATACACATTGATGTGCTCTCTTGTTATACACACTACGAATATATATATATATATATATATATATTAATATATAATATATGAGTAGTGGATAACTTACGGAAAGCATAAATGAAGTGAAAAGCAAATTAAAGACGTAAACATTTATTCGAAATCCGGCGCATCACAAAACTTGATGAAGAAATCGGTTAATTAATCGGGTTGTGTATATTCGGTATCACAGTAGTACTATGTCACGTTAGGTGCTGTCTATAAAAAAAGATAAACACATTCACGACCATTATGTCTTGCGGAGTAGTCGGAGGTTCAGGTTATCATCTCCGCAATTGCGAAGGTAGTAATTCTATGAACACCTCGAACCCACGTGTTGACCAGATAGTCAGTACTCAATGTGACATGTGCTGTCTATCTGGTGTAAAGTAGCTTCACTGTAACAATAAATTACTATTTCATCTTTTCAATTATTTGATCATCAACGTATTAATAATAATAGTAATTGTAATAGTAATAGTCGGTGAAATGCTTATTAACATTCATACCATCTCTTGCGGAGTAATCAGAGATTCGCGTGTCTATCTCCATTCTACATGATTGAAGAGTTAGTGACATATGCGCAAGTTAAATCATCGTGTCAACCAGATATTAAGAACCTAATGTCAAACGTTTTAAACCGTGTTACCATTTACAATTAAATCTGCATGGTGATCATAGTCTCTTTTGGGTAGTCACAGGTGAAATCATCACCATCAATGGAGTTTTTCCATGGCATTTCTCAATTATATTATCCCCATAAATAACTTATTTTTACCAGTCAATCTACGTCCAGACGAGTATTATCTATTCTCAGTTATTTCGAGAACTAGGTATGCTCACGTTGTTTGCCCTCTTCAACTTTTAAAATTACTTCTAATTAATAAACCAACCCTAACTATTTCAACAGCTAACACAACATATTATTTGTAACATAAATGGGCAAAGTTTTGAGAATTTCTCAGGTGCCTCAAAGGTCAGTGTTACATTAAATATTAATTAAGGGTTCGTGAGGGAAAACATCGCGATGTATTTTAATTTGGTATGATAATAATGGTAACAAAAACAGATACTCATTATATAACTAACTATTATTTATATATACATTCACGTCATGATTAATAACTAGCGGGACTTATCGCGTATGTTTTTATATAATAAAGTTACCTTTATTAACCCGACGTCCCGCTAGTTATTAATCATGAGTATAAATCGCGAATCTCTTAAAACTATAATTACATTCACGTCTTCTTATTCCTTTCGGGGTGGACTTTCCCTTGGAGATATTTAATTTTTTAATAAGCCATTCACCACTAAGGTTATGTCGGCTGAAGTACGAACACTAATGCCATGGCGTTTGAACTTTTTGTTATTCCATCGCCATGGATACACCAACGGCGTCAGCCGCTACAACCGAAGAAAAACGAAGTCGAAGCTCCAATTCTTTTCTTCCCAGTTCTTCAGTTCGTTCCAGATGAGGATCCACATATAATTCCAAAGCGAACATATTTAGCCAGTTCGACATCACAATTGACTATTGTATTTTCAACTTTCCCTGAGCTGCTGACTTTGTTGACGAACCATAGACGACTGATCCCTTGGAGATATAATATCTCCTAAGTCACTTTTTAGCATGATTATCTGGGTTGCGATGTCATAATGGAACATTGGTGACAAATTGCTAGACCAATAGACTCTATTGACCCTTAGTCACCTCCTACGACATGTCGGAAAGAACGGCAGCTAATTAGCATGCTTTTTCATCGCAAACTAGCGGGACCGCCCCAGCTAGCACTATTAGGACTATTATTGGCATAGATTGATTATAAAGACGATCTCCGTGGCGTGAACATTTAACTACCTGAACGCTAATCCCGGGTTCGGAGGCAGAGTTTTGGAACTATTATTATCTTGTTCCCAATCTAGTCGTTGATTATATATGTAGTAATATATGTAAAGTATGTATTACTTAAATATACGTTAGTTAATTAACAGGCAATTTAAACAGGCGCTTTATTAATCGTTCGTTATATTACTAGAATCAAAGAACAAGATGTGAGTGAGCCAAGAGAGATTTGAGGAATGTTCAAGGTGTCGATGGATCTCTGCTTATACCATGGAGACGAACAGACGTGAATAGGATTGTTTGTATCTTAAAATTAGCGTAAAACTCCGTGATTATTTGAATGGTCACCCATCTAGAGACTGAACAAAGCAAGTCTTACTCAACTTCGATGATAGAAAAACTGTTTAAATAACGTGAATGTATTTATATAATTTAAATATGTTGTATTTCAACAAAATCTATATGTAAAAGGATAAAAATACACATAATTCACAAACCACGGTGAAGGGAAACATCGTGAGGAAACCAATCTATTCCTCTGAACAGGTATAGACAGTGTTTATAAATGTGACACGTTTTACACAGTAAATACTGACAATCTGTTTTTATTTGAGGATTTAATGTGACCATAGAAGCACAACAACCAAACTTTCGACTACTCGCAAATAAAATAAACTTAAAATAAAAAGTCTCAAGACATTTCTTCCTCAACATTAATAATACTAAATTACTCTACAACAGTAAAGGGAGATTAAATTTAAATATTTCCACTATTAGGTGCAAGTTTCCCCTTAAGATGTCGTGTTAAGGTAATTTGTTGCACTTTACGACGGCACCGCCTTTAAATTACCCGTGACACGTTAAAAATTACATTTTCTATTCATAAAGTACTGTGATAGTCTGGGACGTGAGAAGAATGTTGCTATACTAGGCTAGGCAAGTAAGGAATATATAGAATAGGTGATGCGTTAGCAATTTGTCTTTAATATGTTATATGAATGCCATTAAAACCTCTTTTCTTATGCTGTGATTTAAGTTAATTTATTATACGCAATCTTCTGTACATGTAAAACGGATGTAAAGATGTGAGTATATGAATATATGTATAGATTGTTCATATCTTTAATGCAATAGCTGTAAATAAAGGTTCAATATATATTAATTGTTCAGGTAGTTAAACTTTATTGGGCGATGTACTGGCAGTTTATCATTTAATGATAAAAAGGTCCCAACCCTTTCATACTTTACTCTTTATTGTACTTATTTACTACTTTATTTATAAACCTTAGTACCTTTATCGCTTTTTACAAGCCTATACTACGTACCAGTACAACTAGGTTCCCAACAAATCCCTATCGCCTAGCCACGTAGCATAAAATAGTGAGACAGGTGAGAATAGCCCCATTAGTGAAGCAACGGGATTCGTAGCACGTACTACGCTTTGAATATCGCTACGGACGCAGTTGCAAGGATTTTGCTGTGCTACGGCTGTGGTATATTATGATATACAGTGCTATATTTATATATCTACATGTAGGTATACGTTACGTTCTGTTATATATTTAAGTGTTGACAGTACCTTGGAGACATAATTTCAAGGTTACTATCATTTACCGGATTACGCGATTGTCCTTATTTAAATTTAAGACTATAGTTAGCGGCCGACTAGTCCGGGGGGGACTACCTCGCCGATGCTCAGGGTTGGCAATGAGTGCATCTAAGCTATATGTGCAAAGATAATTTATGTGTATAAATTTTATGTTTCTTTATAATTTGTTTTTGTAACTGGCACTGGGCAAAAAATCCTGAAAGCCGGAGTTTCTTGTTGGTTCTTCTCCGAGCCAGGGCTTCCGAACCAACGGTAGAATTTCAATGCCAAGAGACAACCAGTGTCAGGCAAATGTTTTGACTTTCAATGAATGTACTGTACTTATATTGACTTTGACTTTGACATTATTCATGGCTTTAATTTTATAATTGTTTTATTATTTATTATCAATAGGCAATACGCTGATATAGATCAACACCTAATATTATATAGATAGTATGTTCGTTGAATGTACAGTTAGCGTACATTTTAAAACTGGCGCCATTATGCATTGTCATGGCCACTATATGTTCGCGTGCTTCGGAATGAAAAATATTGACTTTTGTTCTTATAAACGTGAACCTTATAAAAAGTTGCTGGGACTGCACTTTTAGCGTTGATTGTACAAAACAAGGTGTATGGATATCAATGAGGAGAAATTATCAGGATCAGTTGGGATAATAAATCTCTATCCACTTTTTTGTAGCGAAACAGTTGTAATGTGTATGTATGTTATTAACCTTTTAGTCATAAGTAAAGCAGCTATTTAGCATACTATTTAAACCTTAACTAAAAACATTATTGAAAGTCATTCAAATCTATTCTTAGAACTAAAATCATAATTCGGGGCAGCAGACCGTGAATTGAATTCGCTAAAACATCTTTTTTCTGTCGAATGATGAAGGTGGCAGATTATTCAGAACAGCCTTTTCGCCAATCGAAGCCTCCCTGCGTTGGGTAAGGTCGTTGTGGAGACAGGCTGATTCTTGTTTTGGATTAAGAGAATAAAATTCCAAGATCCAAGATTTATTTACACGGAATAAAATCTTTTGAGGTTGTTAAAAGAGTGTTAAATACTAGTTTACAAAGAAATATATATTAAAAAGATGAAACATTATATAAAAAAAACACGAATATTTAATTATCAAATTATCTTAGGCAGGGATTATGGATTACATGAGAGTTGGAATCTATTAGATTATAACAAATTATAAACAAAAATCTGTACTTACAAAGTATATTAAAATAAATAAAAATGATAAATGATGTTTTGTTTGCTAATAGATATTGCATTGATGTTTATTATTCACGAAACCTAGTTTCGTTATTACGAACCTACTTTTTGGTGATTTAAAGCATACTTTTCACTCACGGCAGGAAGACCTTCAAAATTCTTTGATACAAAAATTAAGCTATGTGATATATATGTGTGTGTATATATATATATATATATATATACAGTACAGAGATCATCATGTAAACACACTCCCTTTTTATCATCGCGGGAAAGTCAGAGGCTTGAGTGCCGTGATCTTGAAGCCATGAAGTATGAGCCATTCAAGGCTTGTGTTTCACTACATAGATAGCACCCGTGATTAGCAATGAACGTACCGCCGTAAAAGCTCTGGTTGTTATTTATTCTGAGGGATTTTTATCAAATATAGTAAACAACTCTGGCTGTTAGTTTTTAAGTAAGTACATAGTAGAATCTAGATGTAGGTCTCAAATTGGCTTAGTTTAGTGCCTGTCTGGGACAGTTAGGTCCAACTAAGCGATGACTAAAGAACTACTGACCCTAGAATATGAATAATGGTCAGCCATTTCAATTATTCCCTTTTACAGCTGGCGGGACGAGATAAAATAAGCTTAGGAATGTCAACCCTTTTATCCCTAAAGGGTGGAATAGACCTTAAAGATATTAACCTATATTTGGTTAGTTTTCATATTTGTATCGTTGGCTTGAACAAATATTATTGATAAATTGTTAGCTTAAACCCAATAGATACAACTTCATAATTTACGATTTTTTAAAGTACACATAATAAAAGGTGCTAAATATCAGTAGGTACACTTAACCTTTTGTTGTTGATGGTAATCAAGTTAACAGCTAAAATGACATCAGGCAAGAACACGTACCGACTTCCAAAGTCAAATAGTATCAAACATTTAACCTGTTAATGATTAATAACTAAAGGGGCTTATCGCGTAAGTTTTATATAATAAAGTTACCTTTATTATTAACTCGACGTTTCGGCTACTGCAACGCGGTAAGTCCCGTTAGTTATTAATCATGAGTAAAAATCGCGAATCTCTTAAAACAATAACTTAGCCTGTTATTTAAAAAGCAGTTTTATTTATTAATATATAGTTTATATCAGCATATAGATACATCACGCCATTTTCTTTACGTAACCATGATCGCGGCCCCCCGTCTCGATCCTCATGATATGTCTCCTCATACACACTTGGCGTTATAAGTGATTCTAACGTCACCGCATATACACATAATAAAGCTACTCGTATCTTAATCTCATACTACTACTATTGCCTCCAGCCAGTAATAAACCAGCTGATTTCACTCCACTAAGTCCCACAACAGCAGGGCTTTCAAGTTATACGTAGAATCCCGATTACTCCATCAAAGTTGGAATGAGTCTGTTTGTATCGGCAGTTTTGCTTTTCATGTTTTAAGCCGCTTTGACGCGCGCCTTAATTTGAGATTGAGTATTCCTCTGCGGAGATTTGTGGCTTTAATATGCGGGAGGCAATGGCTGTTTGCTTTTATTGTATAAGTTCTGGTTGGTGTAAGAGTAGATGTATTTTCTATGTTATGTTTAGTCTTGTAGTCTAGGTCGTAAATGATTATTAAATGTATTTTTCTGGAATGTAATAGGTTGAAAAGGGACTATAAACAAATAGAGTCCACAAATTATAATGCTTTCAAAGTTATGAAAAATGTAGAATATTAGGGCAACTATAATTGGAGATAATACTTAATAATAAAATAGTTAATATATCGCTCATTTGGTGCAACAACGTCGTAATTACATTTTTTTGTAAATTAAAGTTATTATGTCATTATGTTCGAAAAGTCTATTTACACCCGGAGAAACATCTACCGAAATGTTTTTTGAAAAATCAAACTTACTTTTAAAATGATTCGGATTATAATGAGTCTCCCCAAAATGCCATGCATCGTATACAAATCTTTAATCGGCTCTCCTTTAAAAATTGTAAAAGTGTAATTACGCCATTGTTGCACCAAATGAGCGATATATGTTAATATATACCTAGTCCTGAATACTTTACTTGAAGTATGTGCTTGTTAGGAAGGCAGAGGCATGAATAAATATGTATGCAAATACTATTAAGTAGTATTTAAATCTATTTCGGAAATTTGTTACCAATTTTCAGTATTAATGTCATGACAACCAATAACACGGCTTACCACCTGACACATTGAGTTCTGACTATCTGATCAACACGTGGATTCGAGGTGGCCATAGAATTACTACCATTGCAATAGCAGACATGGACATTCAAACCTTTGAATTACATACAAGTTGTGAAAACGTTTATATTGACAACTAATAATACTGCTAAAAAATTACACCCTTTCTCAAAATGTGTAAAAGTAAGAAAGTAATCATACTAGGAATTCCTTAAGACAAATTCGCTTACAGCTCCTCTTACACGATACCCTCAAATCAGTTTCCAAAGGTGCGGCGAAGCGGAAGGGCGGTCTACCGCGAAATTTAATCAACTCTTAAATGGTGGGGTGACGTCGATTCCTTTTTATTGGATAAGTACTTCAGGGGTGGTAGTCTTTATAAGTAGAGATATAGATAACTTCGATTATAGGGAAGATTGTTCGGGTGATTATAAAGAAGTTTGCTTAAGTGTTTGTATAGATGTATACTGGTGTATTTATAAAGTCAAAGTGAAAGATAGAGTTGGACGGGACAGGGTGTGTAAAATATATACAGAACAACAAAACAAACGCATTCACGATCATTAACCCTTGCGGGGTAGTCCGAAGTTTAGGTGTCCGTGTCCGCAATTGCAAAGGTAGTAATTCTATGGCCACCTCGAACCCACGTGTTAACCAGATAGTAGTACGCAATGTGACAGGTGGTCAGCCATGTCGCCATTTACAAGCACTAACTATTACTTGTTCGACGAACAGGTAGGTTCCCTCACGATGTTTTCCCTCACCGTATAATTCAATGCATTTCGTAAATGTGTTTTTATTACGAAAATGTACATAGAAATTCATTAAACATTTATTTCCATTGGTACATGCTCAAACGGGATTTGGACCATGTACCCACTGATACAGAGCCAAGCCCCAAACAACTGAGCTACGTCGAATATACAGAACAAATTTGTGTAATTTTTCTTAGGACGCAGTGTGAAGAACAGAATGGGTGTGAAAGAAGTAAGGGAGATTTGACAGAATCGTTCCAGGTGGCGATAGTCTCTACTTATCCCGTTTGTTAGACTATCGCTCAATAGATTCCATTGACGAGTCACTTAGTCGCCTCTTACGACATGCCTGGATGATCTGCTGCTAGTTAGTATTCGTTAATCGTCCCAGACGAGCTATATATACGAGATATATACTAATATTATAAAGCTGAAGAGTTTGTTTGTTTGAACGCGCTTATCTCAGGAACTACTAATACGAATTCAAAAAATCTTTTTGTGTTAGATAGATATTTATTGAAGAAGGCTTTAAGCTATATAACATCACCTTGCTACACTAATAGGAGCAAAGAATAGAATATAAAAATCAAATTATAATTACAGTGCCATCTATGTTTCACGTTATGTAAATGTTTTTCTTTCTTTAATTCTTCTGAAAAATAAATATGTGGCAAGTTATTTGATATTGCTTGATATTATATGTAAATATAAATGATAATAATTGGCTTATAAAGTTGTAAGGTGCATGCATCCGGAATCCCTTAGCCGGTTGCTGATTCGATGCACACGCGGAGAGGATTTATCTGTGCTACTGGCACCCAAGAGGGTACTGCCCGAGAGACAAGTGTTTGAGAGTTGCGTAGGAAGAAAAATCCAAGTGATAGAATGGATCAGCTGATTAAATCATACTAATAATATTTGGGACACTATTACACTAATTGAAATAGCCCCTTGGTAAGTTCATTTAAGACTTGTGTTAAGGGAACTAGTCAACGTATATTTAGGAAATATATAATTATTATACCTTGATAAATGCATATATAGTAAACATAATCAACAACCAGAATCAAAAGCAGAAGAAAAGCGTAGTTCTTAACTCTGCCTCCACCGGAAATCGAACCCGGGCCTCACGATTAGCGTTCAGGTGTTTAAGAAATTGCACCACGGAGATATACAAAGCGTGACGTTAGAAGTACAATAACCTAGTGTATATATGGAGCTGCATGACTGTCAATGAAGCGAAAGTGGTTTGCCAGAGTCGGGATCCGTGATCGCTGCCTACCTCTCTATAGAAACGTAAACGGACGTGAAGTGTAGGCATGCATGTAACATGTATATAGGAAAAAAATGTGAACTTTTTTTCCCTAGTTTTGAGTTTATTCAATTACCATTAACACATTTAAAAAACAAAACAAACTCTCTCTTGCTACGATTAATCCTTGCGCAGGTAAGTAGTTTGCGTGTCCATTTTCGTAATTGTAGTTTTAGTTTTTCTATGCTCATATTAAAACCATGTCCTGACCAGATAATCTGCACAACGTGACAGGTGTTACAATTATTTTAGTAACCAACTTAATTGATACTTTAAATTACTTTAATACTCTATGTAACACTTGTGTCGCGGCTAGTCCTTTCGTTTCCCATACGTCCAATTTTGGTGCAGTGCGACTGAACTTAATAATCCGATATAAGTTTTGCGCCTCCCACGGCCGAGCGCGTCCATTGCGAGACGCATTCATCTCTGCACCAACTATGTGGAACGGTGTCGGTTGGGTTGACGAACATCGGAAACTAGTGTTTACACTATGGAAGGGTTGAGATACTTATTAGGTAAGTTTGTTAAAAGAAAAGCTTGAGGTTATATAACTACGAGTACGTAAGTATTTGAATGTAACTGCAGCCTTCTCATAAATGTTAGTAATGAATGGATCTTTATATCTTAACAAACCGAGAAAAATAAAGAGATTATTTAGAATAATAAAAAAGGCGACAAAATATTCAATATAGTAAAAGGTGCTGCCTCAAAATTTCACGCATCTAAGCATAACTGTTCCTTCAATTCAATCAACAATTACTATATAAAGCTAGCAGCATTTATTTTCTTTCCAGATAGCCAACCATTTCAACCATCGATTAAGTAAACGTATATCAGAAAAATAATATTCAAGTCTGCCTACTTACAAGCAATCGTTCTATTACTTTTTCCGGGGTTTTTGTAATGTATTAAAATGGGTAACTTAATAACTAAACCTTTTATCCTAGGTCATAAAGGTAACTGAGAGAATAAGGGTGAATTTTACTGGAACAAGTTCTAATATATCTGTCAGATGCAACCCTCCAACCATAATAGTTATGATTAATAACTAACGGGACTTATCGCGTATGTTTTTATATAATAAAGTTACCATGAGTATAAATCGCGAATCTCTAAAAACCATAATAGTTATGCTAAGAAAGAGTAATATTGATCTGACATAATTGCTATCCACTCCGAAAGGCTTTATAAGGAACGTAAGTACATACATACACATCACGCCTGATTCCCTGTAGTAGTGTAGGTAGAGATCACGGATTCCCATTTGTCCCGATCCTGACAGACCACTTTCGCTTTATTGACTTTCATACATCTTCTCATACACTCTCGGCAGTTATAAGTACTCCGAACGTCACCTTTTTTCAATATAGCGTCTATCTGACCGTTATATGTCTTATTAGACCAGCCCCTACGTAACCGCCCTTCCACTTCACTCATATATATTCCTTTTGTCAATCTGCTATCATTCATTCGCATAACATGTCCAATTGTCCAAACCATCGAAGCATGCCCTTTTCAATCTTAGTCACTACATCTTCGTTCAAACCGCAACCTTCCCTTATCACACTATTTTTAATTCTATTATTCAATGTCACTCCTAACATGCTGTTCAGTGAACGTAAGTATTACATGTAAATCAAGTTATTACACAGTTTTATATGACAGTTTTAACTATGGCGGGTTTTCAGTGGAATCGCGGTTAAAGTTGTGAAACATTTGGTTTCAACACTTGGCTAAAGTTGAGCCCGCTTTCAACTTACTTCGGCATCATTGTTTGCATTCCCCTGCAAATCGTGTTACATGCAGTTTGGGACTGTGATAGATTGTTACTTTTCTCTTTGTAACATTACTTAATACCAGATACTATGATACTCTTGAGGAAACGTGCATCCCTCGAGATAGCTAGTGTTTGCATAAGGCGATAGTCACAGTCAAAAGTTTTTATTCAACAAAGTTAATTTATAGTTTTAAGAGATTAGCGATTTATACTCATGAATAATAACGGTCAATCAGTCTGCGCGTGACCATGACTGCTGCAACGTAGCCGAAACGTCGGGTTAATAAAGATAACTTTATTATATAAAAACTACCGCGATAAGTCCCGTTAGTTATTAATCATTAATATGAATTGATTTTTTAATTCTTTTTTAACTTTATAGTTTTAATTTGTTTACCCATGATTACTATAGCCAATTAATATAACTTTTGAAAAATAGACTCTAACACATAGGAAATACAGTTTTATTTAACATAAGTACAGTACATTCATTGAAAGTCAAACAACGATTAGGTTCAGTACTACCGCGTTTGGTGCTGTCTATCTAGTGAAACGCGGACGCGAGCGGCTTTTATCAAACATAATTACATACCTTCAAGTTTTAGGGGATAGGAACTTAAACCAGCAAAAAAAGGTGTGCGCATACACAAGTCGTCAAGCGTATGTTATGTTAAATTTTGAGGTTTTATTATAAGATGCAAAACCGATTAAATGCGTATTAGAATTTCAATTGCTTACAGATGATGATTTTTATTACAATTAAAGATAAACCAGAAATGTAGTATTAAATACTTAACTAAAGCATTACTATCGAGTAGTATTGGTATTTTTACTACTATATAGAAATGTAAAATATTGCTATCCAATCACCCAAAAGTATTTAAAAATACTATACCCTTAAACATATGACAGTCAGATAGACGCTATATTGAAAAAGGTTGACGTTAGGAGTACCTATAACCACCGAGTGTGTATGAGAAGATGTATGAGTGTCAAAGAAGCGAAAGTGGTTTGTCAGGATCGGGACAAATGGGGATCCGTGACCTCTGCCTACCCCTCTACAGGGAATCAGGCGTGATGTGTATGTATGTTCCCTTAAACACTAACATGCCAGCAAAAGACAGCTAGTTACAATTTAAATCCCAACCCGCTCAAGATCTCCATATCTGAATAAACTATATTGCAAGAGACTATTTCTATCCGAAGGTTGTGTCAGATAAATCAACATTGACGCCTCTCATTCTACATATGTCTCGGGCGGGTACTGAATTTATTTCAACTGATACACGATATTCTTTCTAGATTGTGCGGTTTATCATGACGTGACTCTATTAAGTGCAGGTTCTTTTCACTATGTATATGTAATTGTACCGTTATGTAATAATTTGCAATATTCTTTTTAGGGAGGATATAACGTCTTCTCGTTTACCTTAGAAAATTTGTAGTTTTGTACTTGCGACAGAATAAATGGTCTATTTTAAAATTCCGGATTTTGTTCAACCAAAGTTAAGCAACGCTGGAGCCTGGAAGTGATCTGTATTTAAATAAGTAACCGGGGTGATCTTGAGTTGTTAGTTAAAGAAGGTAGAGGTTCTTATTTATAACCTTTAATCTCCATTAAATTTACCCCCCATATAACCAAGTGTTTTTGATAATCCTAAAGTCGCATGCATACAAAATCAAGTAAACCTATATTTCGTTCTGAATTCCACACACATTTAAAGTTATTTACTTTCTTAATAAAGACACAACGATAGGTGCTCAAGCCTCAAGCTATCTTAAAAGCGATAACAACCGTATCATATGGTTGTAAAGGGGTGTTATTATAAAGCGCATCACCTATACCTTAGTCTTACCTGCGTCGCATGCAAGCTGAGGCGAAATTTAATATTGTAATGCATTCTAGGCTGACACCCTTTTCAATTGACTCCCTCTGTCGCATCGATATCTAAACTGCGGGGAGGTGCATTTACTCCGTTTCTATATTTATACATTCACGTTCTTCAATCCCGTTCAGGTGGACAGAACCTTGGAGACAAGATAATATATCCTGGGTCACTTTTTAGCATAAATATTTGGTTTGAGATATGGAACATTGGTGACAGTTTGCAAGCCCATTGTATTGCCCATTCTATATATTCCATTTCCCCTAACTCACCTTAAGTGTCTTCTACGACATGCTGGGAACGGTAGCTAGTTTGCTTTTTTGTTCGTCCTAGATGGAATGGGTCATACATAGATGGATTAGAGTTTACGTACATTTGACGACCTCCGTGTTGCGACTAACCACTTGTACCCTAATCGGGGGGTCTCGGGTGACAGTTAAAGGTTTTCTTCTGCTTTCACGTCTGGTCGTGGGTTATATATGCTATATGTCTACGTATACATACATACATATACATACACGTCCATTAATCGTTATTGGAGTGGACAGGACATTTTTTAGGTCACTAGTCCGAAAGAATAGCAGCTATTAATCATTCTTAACGTCCCAGACTAGCACGTGACACGATAAAGTATTTTTATTCAACATCACATGACAGAATGTGACAAATTCGTGGCCTTAGCAAAGAAAGTTGCGTGAACAAAGAGTGACGCGTGTGATATATGGACGGGAGTGGCCGTGACAAATTGCTCACGGGCTGTCACGGCGATTGTTTCGTCACGACACGAGTGACGTTACGGTGACAGTGTGATGGACAGGTTTAGGTATGTACATATGTGTCTAATACTTTTGGGGTGGACAGAAGTTTGGATATATAATATCACCTAGGTTACTTTGAGCATAAATATTGGGGTGCTGATGGCATTTAAATAGAATATTGGAGAGATGTGTTAGCCCATTCCACAAAATATTTTAAAGACCTATAAGCCTTTGGTCATCTTCTAACATATACCAGAATAGAAAGTAACTAATAGCTTCTGACTAGGTCAGTAGCTAGTAGGTTATAAGTATTTGTCGTCCGAAAGACATAAAATAATTTTAATATTAAATATACTAATTTCCACTTTAACTATTGTCGTTGTGACAGAATTTGAATAGATATGAAAGGATATATTAAGTTTATAGCAGAATAAATTTCAGTAGCTCTGATTACTTAGTTACATTCTAAGGTTTGTTAATTTTAAAAAGCCGTAAAAAGATAAAGTATTACCTCCAATTTGTTTATATTCTATTTCTATTGTATATATTACATCTATTTCCTAACATTTCAAAAAGAAAGGTTAATTTATTTAGTTACTATTCTATATACTAGCACTGAACCATAATTCAGTACCAGGCAAACATAAACAGCAATAGAACGTTTGAATTCGCCTTCGAATTTCTTAACTTTAACTGAATTTGTGATCCATCGGAAGTTGTAAGCGAAACTTTCACCCACAATACCATGCTGCCCTGGTACCGATAAATTGAAAAATTACCATAAATTCAAGGAACGCAGGTGATATATCCAGGGTGAATTTCAGGTAGCAAGGGAAATATGCATCACGTTCGATATGCTTTGTGGGGTGGTTAGATTTGCGTGTTTGATATGTAGCCAAATACTACTTACTAAGTTAATTTATTGTGGTTTATTAAGGAAATGTTATATAGAGCTTACTATAGTATCTAAGTATGTGTGTGTAAAATTCATTTAAATGTAAATAGTGTCTTTGTTATAGCTGTTAGTCTTTAAGTTAATAAGTGTTTACTCTGTCTTATTAGGGTCATCTCGTAATGATATACTTCGCGTATATTTATCCCTTTCAGTGGGTGATGAAATGTTTTTTATTCAACATCAGGATCATAAATATCACTTATTAAGAAAAAAACAAAAAAACTTGCCTTTAAAATCTAATTAAACTATTTGCAGTTCGTAACTGTGGTCAGTATTTCTAAAACATCTTAGACATGAGAAAATATCTTAGAAGTCATCTTTGCATTACTGTATGCGTTGTAATGACATTAATATTATTCATTATAGGGAGATGGACGTAATGTGTATCTATATAATATTACTGTCCCTGATAACTCAGGAACATAGTTGTGTATACTTTTCTTTCTTAAATGTTTTCCTAACGGTTCTTGAAGATTTGTTTCACTGGCGAATATGTATCATCGCCACATATTTACAAAATATAAGTCGATATAATTACTACCTCTTCATTGCGGAGATTGACTCTCAAACTTCAGACTACTGCACAAGGATTAATTTTTCTACATTTAATACTTACTGTATGTATGTATTGTGCAAACATGTAAAGTTACATGCGTTAATTAGATGGCCATCTAGATTAATTAGATCCATAATTTAATCAATAGATTCCGATGCTCTGGGGGTTGCTAGCCGTCTGCCCTTTGCACCGTTTCACTAACAGCCTCATAATTTAATTAATTCTAAGATCCGGTAGGAATAGCATGGGGCAAGGTAAAAATACTATGTATATCTTATATAAATACATGATATTCATTATATTCTTGGGCTCTGTTTAAAATGGGACGTATAAAGAATGTTAATTAATTGTAATAATCAAATATAATATACTTTACTATGAGCAACATAGATATGGGATTTTAATAATAAGTTGCTAACGCAGTCTTAATATAATCCTATGAGATAAGTACATATAGTTCGGCCTAGCTTAATGGTTGAGTCATTGTCTTTGTATCTGTAGGTTCAACCCCTAAGCCTGAATCTATGGAAATAAAGTTTACTTAAATAAAAATTACATAAGCGAAATGCATAAACCACGGTGAGAGAAAATATCGTGAGAAAATCTACGTATTCGAGGGAATAAGTAATAATTATTTCTTGAAATACGTGCTTTATGTATGTATATAAATAGTGATTTCAAAATATGACAACTTACCACTTGTCACATGAGAGGCTGAACATTTGGTTAACACTTGGGTTTGAGTTCGCCATATAGTAATAATGTCGATTTCTTTGTAAATTTAATACTTATGTTAAGGGTACTGGTCAACGTATATTTAAGAAAATACTTATCATGCATGGATAAATACATATATGTATATATATAAACAAAACAAACAAACGCATTCACGACCATTAACCCTTGCGGGGTAGTCAGAGGTTCAGATGTCCATCTCCGCAATTTCGAAGGTAGTAATTCTATGGACACCTCGAACCCACGTGTTAACCAGATAGTCAGTACTCAATGTGACAGGTGGTCAGCCATGTCGCCATTAACAAGCACTAACTATTACCTGTTCGATGAACAGGTAGGTTGCCTCACGATGTTTCCCCTCACCGTATAATTCAACGCATCTCGTTAATGTGTTTTTATTACGAAAATGTACATAGAAATTCATTAAACTTCATTTCCATTGGTACATGCTCAAACGGGATTTGAACCCTGTACCCACTGATACAGAGCCAAGCCCCAAACAACTGAGCTACGTCGAATTAATATATATAATATAATAATAATAATATTTGGACATTATTACACGAATTAAACTAGCCGCTTAGTAAGTACATTAAAGACTTGTGTTAAGGTTATTAGTCAACGTATATTTTAGAAATGTATACATATTATATATATATATATAGATAAATACATATATAGCATATATAATCAACGATCAGACTGGAAAGCAGAAGAAAAGTGTAGTTTTTAACTTTGCCTTCACCGGGAATCGTACCCAATTAGCGTGGAGGTGGTTAACGAATCGCTCCACGGAGGTCGTCATATGTATATGAATATAATAAATAATATATAATGAATAGATATTATGTCTAACAAAGGAGGCTGTACCGGTCACTACCTCCATGCTAGTCCGTCCAATAAGGTGCGGCGACAACCTGCCTAATCATCCGCCGCAATACATCAGGGGGCAGCTTAATGAAGCCGAGCATAAATTTCCCAAGGGCCCAGTGACAACTGCATTTACCTTTATGTATATTGAGACGGGAGTCGAATTAGCTGCTTTTCTTTTAGGTGTGTTGTAACGCAATGTTACAATGTTATTAAATTATATGATATCAAATAAAAAATTAAAAATTTCAGTTATATACTATCAATGAAGACCTCCGTGGCGCGATCGGTTAGACACCTGAACGCTAATCTTGTGGTCCCGAGTTCGATTCCCGGTGGTGGAAGAGTTAAGAACAACGCTTTTCTAATGCTTATCAGTCTGGTCGTTGATTATATATGCTATATATGTATTTATCTATACATAATAAGTATATATTTCTTAAATATACGTTAACTAGTACCCTTAACACAAGTCTTAAATGTACTTACCAAGTGGCTAGTTCAATTGGTGTAATAACGTCCTAAAATATTATTATTATATTATTATATTCATCAAGGAAGATTGATACACTAAGAGATATTGATAGGTTATAATATAAAAATTTAATTCGATATGTAAAATTTAATAGAAAATATATTATATCAAAAGACAAAAAAGACAAACGCGTTCACGACCATTGCTGGTGTAGTCAGAAGTTCAGGTGTCCATTTCCGCAATTGAAAAGTTAGTAATTCAATAGTCAGCTCAAATCCACCAGGTAGGTTTTATATCCTGTAATATCTGTATACCGTAAAATGGAAATACCTTAACTAACATATATGTGTATTGAAATCGAAACCAAGTGAGAGTAACGTTGAAAACAAATTATAAGGTAAACAATAATTGTGTAAAAAATGTTTATCGGTTTTTCCAGACACAACGTCGAATTTGTTTAATGTGTTCCAACTCCACTTAATACGCAATAGTTAACACGTAAACTTCTAACTATACTACCAGGAAAACATACATAAAACACTTTAAGACCATTGGAATACTTATTCTAAAAGTAGTAAAAGTAACCACTGTCATTCGGAGATCTTTGACCACACTACATTTTATTTAATCTACAGTAATCAACGTGAAAGGTTATTATTTCATCACCGACAGATACTAATAATATTTAGGACACTATTACACCGATTGAACTAGGTCCTTGGTAAGTTCATTTAAGACTAGTGTTAAGGGTACTAGTCAACATATGTTTAAGAAATATAAAAGACAAAGACAAACGTGTTCACGACCATTAATCCTTGCGGGATGTCAGAGGTTCAGGTGTCCAACTTTGCAATTGCAAAGGTAGCAATTCTTAGGCCACTTCGAATACACGTGTTGAACAGTTAGTACTCAATGAGCCATGTCGCCATTTACATGCACTGACTATTGCCTGTTCGGGGAACAGCTAAGTTTCCTCACGATGATTTCCCTCACCGTAGTAGTCAACGCATTCCGTAAATGTATTTTCATTAACAAATATACACATATTATATATAGATAAAAAGATGTATAGCATGTATAATCAAGCAGAAGAAAAGCGTAGTTCTAAACTCTACCTCCACCGGTAATCGAAGCCTCACGATTAGCGTTCAGGTGCTCAACCAATCGCGCCACGGAGATCTTCGTCAGATACTATCTATTACCTATATAAACTCAACGTATCGCGTCACGGTGGTTTTATACAAATAATAGGTAGGTTTCTCCAAGGTATATAGGGGAGTACAATATATTACACGCAAATACCCAAGATTATGAGGTTTGAATATTTAAAATTAATTTTGGTGCTTTACAGAAGCTCTCAGGTCGTTTGATGAGGGTTAATATTTGATGAATTTCGTAATATGATGGTTATGATAAGATGGATGTGTCTAAGTGCACACTGATTGTTCAATGCGTTGATATAACGACTTTTTGTCTTTAGAAGGGTAGGCAGGGATAGGGGATATCCATTATACATGATTGTCATCTATACGGAATATATATGAGTGAAGTGGAAGGGCGGTTACGCAGGGGCCGGCCTAACAAGACATATAACAGTCAGATGGACGCTATATTGAAAAAAGGTGACGTAAGGAGTACCTATAACCGCTGAGAGTGTATGAGAGGATGTATGAATGTCAATGGAGCGAAAGTGGTCTGTCAGGATCGGCACAAATGGGGATCCGTGATCTCTACCTACCCCTCTACAGGGAATCAGGCGTGATGTGCATGTATGTCATCTATACACATGTGTTGGTTATAGACACTTTTTACGTTTCCTGTTTTTATATGTCACGTAATTGCATTAGCCATCGCTCTTATTAAATATGTTTTAATAATAATATTAATTAATACTATTACACTATGTAATACTTCCAATCCAATATAATTAAAACAATTAATGAGTATATTCTATGGTATTCTCTCCCGTGCTACCTGGGACGTGAAAAGAACGCCAACTAGCTGCAGTTCTTTCCAACAAGTCGTAGGAAGCGACTGAGGGACTAAGGGTAAATTGGATCTGGTAAGGGCAACCTGCCATCAATGTTCCATATAGAATATCGAATGAATATTATGCTAAAAATGACCTAGGAGATATTATCGCGTCTTCAAGTCTGATCACTCCGAAAGAAGTTAAGTTACTTGAATGTATATGTACTACTCTGTGTAAAAAGTATCGGGAATATGTCAATAAAAAGACCCGCGTAAAAGAGGCCGTTCTAATTTTTTTACTGCATGTTTGTAGCACTGTACTGATTTAGCGCGCGAAATTTGAGCGGGATCTGTCATTTAATTTGTTTTAAACTACACTTTTTGTTGGTCATAGTTTTGAGTTCTCGGCGATTTTCACAAGGGAAAATATTGTTGAACAAAGAGTGTGCCTTAAATTTTGTGTTTCGAATGATATTTCATGTGGTGAATCACTAAAAATGTTGCGGAATACCTATGGCGAATCGTGTTTATCGAAAACAAGGGCTTATGAATGGTATAAGGCTTTTAAAGAAGGCCGAGAAGTAGTAGTAGACTTGCCTCGTTCTGGTAGACCTTCAACTGCTACGACCAAAGAAAACATCGACAGAATCAAGAAGTTGGTGCTCGAAAATCGACGTATGAGTCTGAGAGAGTTGGCTAGTGAGGTGAACATATCTTTTAAGTCCGTCCACAACATTCTCATTGACATTTTAGGCACGAAACGCGTCGCTGCTCGACTAGTTCCAAAAGAGCTCAATTTTGTTCAAAAAGCGCAGCGAAAGCATGTCGCTGAAGACATGGTTTCCCGAGCTTCTACGGATCCGACCTTTATGAAACGTATTATAACTGGCGACGAGACATGGGTTTATGAGTACGACATGCAAACAAGCCAACAGTCTTCAGAATGGCGTCTCGAAAACGAGCCGAAACCCAAAAAACCGCGGCAAAGTCGCTCCAAAATCAAGGTGATGCTGACAGTTTTTTTTGACTACCGTAGTGTGGTTCACTCCGAATTCCTTCCAGAGGGAGAAATAGTGAATAAAGAATATTATTTAGGCGTTATGAAGCGTTTGCGTAAGAGTATCCGCCGAAAACGTGCAGATTTGTGGCAACACAACTCATGGATGCTGCACTATGATAATGCACCATCACACACAGCCATTATAGTGAAAGAGTTTTTAGCGAAAAATTCAACAAAAGTTCTCGACCAAGCACCGTATTCACCTGATATGGCTCCGTCTGACTTTTTTTTATTTCCCAAGTTAAAATTACCACTTCGAGGAAAACGTTTTGAGTCGATAGAAGCCATAAAAGAAAATTCGCTGAATGAGCTAAAGGCCATACCGCAAATAGCCTATGAAAAATGTATGGAAGACTGGGTGAAGCGTTGGAGATGTTGTATTGCAAGCGATGGGGCCTACTTTGAAGGCGATAAAATAAATTTAGATGAATAATTTGTATTTTTTGTTTTATTGACAAATTCCCGATACTTAGTACACAGAATGTATAATATGACGATATAATTTGACGACCTCCGTGGCGCGATTGGTTAACCACCTAAAACGCTAATCGTGAGGTCGATCCCCGGTGGCGGCAGAGTCAAGGACTATGCTTTTCTTCTGCTTTTCAGTCTGGCCGTTGGTTATATATGCTATATATGTATTTATCTATATATAATATGTATGCATTTGTTAAATATACGTTGACTAGTACCCTTAACACAAGTCTTAAATGAACTTACCTAGGGGCTAGTTCAATTGGTGTAATAGTGTCCTAAATATTATTATTATTATATAGAGTAACGTGTGTATGGAAATTATACATAGTATTGTTAGAATAGTTAGGTACATATATTGTATACCTTTCGAAGTAGCCTGAATTTTAGATCCAGTCCTTTGTAACAATTAATCTAGTCTACGCCATAGGTACTTACTTTGCAAAAGCAGAATCTCTGACTGCCCTTTAGGGATTAAGGGCCGTGAGTGTACAAAAGGCGAGTAAGCGTCAAAGTCGATAATTGAAGTAGTAAGAGGTCTTATGACCCTTACAAAGCGACCCTTTCATACGATCTGAGTACGAATTTAGTTCTCAATGTATTGGAAATTGTGTACGGGTTTTCTATTCGGATTTATGCGACCCTGGTACCTTAGTGATTATTTTGTTCACGTTTTTAACATTATTTGTACAAACGTTGCGGGAAAAGATTGTGAGGAAACCTGCCTATCCCTCGGGTGTATAGCCAGTGCCTGTATACGATGATAGGGTTCACAACCTATCACGTTGGGTGATTTCTACCTAGTGAAAAGCGAGTTTTGAGTGACTCATACCCAACATGCTGAATATGGGCACTCAAGCTTCTGACTACCTCGCTTTAATAAAAAGAGAGTGTGCGTATGTATGTTGTTGTACATACACCTATTTGAATTTAAGCGATCCTGGTACCTCAGGAATTACTTTGTTCATGTTCTTATCTTAAACATACATAAATTCACGTTTTTAAATTCTTTTTGGGGTGGACAGAACTTGAGAAACATACATCCTTAATCAAATTTTACCCTTAATCAAAATACTTATAGCAGCTTACTGTGAATGAGGAGGTATATGTCAATGAAGCGAAATTGGTTCGTCAGGATGAAGACAGTTAAGGATGCGTAATCTCTGCCTACTTTACTATAGGGAGACTGGCGTGATGTATACGAATATTTTAACATTCATGAGTTGTGATGGAATTTATATACGTCAAAATATTTACCATGGCCATTATCCTTTGCAATGCAGTCAGTAGTCCAATCCATCGCTGCGATAGGGTAGTAAGTGATTTATGACCACATCGAACCCAATTTTGCCTATTTCCCAAATAATATAAAGATTTACTTACATAGTTTTCCCTGACCAATGTAGTAGTATTTCGTGAACTGCGTAGAAGTATAAAGAAGTTTTAGAAACGCAGAATATATCCATCGGCATACATATTATTATTGTATTAGCAAAGGTCTGAACCTGGAACCTTTGATTTCGAATCACTTATCCCATCACCTAAATTACACTCCCTTCTTATGCACTTCAATTTCAATTATTACAATTCAATTAAGTACTAAGTTTAGTATAAGGTACTAGTATCTTTCTATAGTAGAACTTACATAGATCAAATTTGAGATATTTTACTAAAGTCAGTCTACGTAGCGTAAACAATTAATGAGTGTGCAAAAGAAGGTTGATTATAGAAGTGAGGTAAGAAAAATTTGTCAATATCATTCAAGATGGCGTATTGATACGCTCTGCCTATCTATAACGACGGAGAAGCGTTTAATACATGCATATTTCTCTTACTACTTTGACATCCTAACAGGGCCCCAAGTCCACTAATGCTTTTTGCAAAACATCAGTTCAATATCAGATAAGTAATACTGTGAAGTTGGTAGTGGATTAGCAAAAGTGATAAATTTCGCCATTTGTAGAGTAAAATTTATCACTTTTGCTAATCCACTACAAACTTCACACTATTACTGACATGATATTGAACTGCAATTGTGCTAAAACACTAATAGACTCTCCAGGAAGAAAGAAAGCTACTTACTGTTCCTTGAATCCCAACCCAGCACATAGTAATCCTGAGAAGAAATAAGCACAAACAATGTTATCGTTGAATGGAGTTTTTCAACTTGGTAACGACTTTGCCTATAAAAGCTGTCGACGGGGCAATGTTATACTTGCAAACAGATCGTATTTAACTCTCCAAGTTTTAAATAGAATACTTACCTACTTTTCCTGGCATGATAGAGGGGACTAAAGTACATAGGGTATGTAAGTAAATAGATTTTTCTGTGTTACCTGTTACCAATATTCTTTATCAATGTCACTCGATAGTTAGGCTAAAAGTCAGTGAAGAGATAATGTGTCTCAAAGGTTCTATTCCATTTGGAATGAATTAAATGATACAGTATATATTAAAATTATACCTCTTTTAAAAAGATATAAAGACCCTAAAAATCAATACAATGTAACTAGCTATATCAATTGTGATATTACAAGCATGTAAATTGAGGTAATGTTAAAAAAACTGGTTCTTAAATTAAAGCTTAAGACATCTTATAGATCGCTAACTAAGATTAATTACCATAGTCTCAATCCCTTAGTCACATCCTACAACCACCTAAACAAACGGCAGTTAGTCACCATGTTTTACGTCCCATAATACCACGTAAAAACGTTTCATCTTAGAATTTATGTATATATTGCATTTACACTGCAATCCCGAACCAACATTAGCCACAACCAAATCACCATCAGATTAATGAAGACCCATGTTATGCGAGGATAAAAAGCCAAGCAGAAAGGCATCTACTTAATCCCCGCAGAGGCCCCTGTTGACAGACTAATTCCCCGCTATTAGTTGGGGTTGTTTATTTCCTTGTGAGGGAATGTACATGCATAGTAATGTTTCTTTAAGTGTATTCATTGAGATATCGAGAGAGAGATACCGTTACTACCTAAACTTATGTTTCTTGTTGCAGTTAGTTTTTGCTTTTTAAATGTAAAACATGTTTAAAAAATTGTTGAATTATTCTTTTTTTATTCATATTTCGCTACATTTTACTATCCTGACAAATATCTCTTTTCTGTTTTTGTTCTGAACATGTTAATAAAGTAAGTATGATAAAAAGGTAATTGAGATATAATAGTTATCTTTCTCAGCTGTAAATAGTGTCAAATCATAGGAGGAGATTGATATATTTGACTCACGTCAAAATCTCTACCTAATTTTAGTTGCTACTAATAAACTGAAATAATTTCTAATAATTCTTACATATTTAAATTAATATAACGATAATTATGACATTAATAAAATAAAATAAAACTATTATTAACAAAAAACAACGACATTAAAGGAAAAATATCTCCTTTAGCTCCTCGCTGTCAGAGAAAGGCACGGTCCTCAACAAACTCGCAACATTGCCTCTCTGAATGGCCAAACTAATAATTAGAATCATTGCCTATTTGTGCATTATTTAAGTATTTATGTAAGTTTACAAAATCAATATATATCTGTCAAATCACTAACAGTTGCTAAATGCTAAATTAAGATAAGGTAGTTAAATGTCATACGAGTTTTGTTCTTTATGGTTCTATTTACATTATACATATTAAGCTTCAATGCATTATATATATATATCGCTAAGAGCCTACATTCGCCACATAAACCTGAGCGTGTAACTTATATCACCACAACCCATGTAATTTCTAAGTGACTTGGCTTCTGCATCATATCAAGGGTTACAATTCCCATTTTAACCTGACCTCTACTTGCTACTCATTTGTATGTATTGTATGGGTCTATTAAGACTGGTTTTGGTAAGCTTTCAGTGGTTGCAAGTTAGTCTTTCTCAATGTGTTATATGGTATTCAATAAGACCTTTAATAGGTAGGTATTTGTTGAGAGGTATACATATGTTATTATTATTCGAGTATGAAAAGGCAATTTTCTCAAGTACACAATTTTGGTTTAATTGTCTCTACCTTATCAGACAGGACCATAAAAAGGTAGGTAACACAAAAGAATGCAAACTAGCTGCCGTTCTTCCTGGCATGTCGCAGGAGGCTACTAAAAACTTCTTATTGGAATCAGTTGTGTGATAGGCTAGCAACGTGTTACCAATGTTCTATATACCATTAAAACCCTAATATTTATGCTAAAAAGTGACCTTGCATATATATTCTTCAAGGTTCTGACCACCCCGAAAGGGATTAGAGGACATTTAGAGGACAATTGATCCCTAACATCTATTCTATCAATTAGTCTTACATACCGAAGTCCGAGGATTGCAATCTCCCGGATCTTGGCCATTCCTCTAAAGACAGGGAGCACCATATACATAATATCTCTATTTACCCTTCCAAAACTAAAAGGCGTGATATGTTTTATACTTCCTTCCACAAGAAGGCAAACAGCCTTCCTAAGTTTAAGTTTATGTATACTACGAAGAAAGTTAAGCTACACATGTAGTAACTACGAAAGCGAGCTACGAGTAAACTATTGGTTTGCAAACTTCGTAGTATGTCTTGTGGTGGGTTTCGCTTTAGAGTATTAAGCCTCAATTTGGTTTGGTACTACGAATTGTTTACTTATTAAGCTTATTGAGCGATGGGCTAGAAACCAAACAAACACCTTCATGACTTTAAACCCTTGCAGTATGATCAGGGGTTCACGTGACCATCTACGCAATTATCACTATTACACACAATTAATTATCACTATTTTAAACTAGCTGCCGTTCTTTCCGGCATGTCTTAGAAGGCAACTAAGGAATTAGTGGTAAATAGAATCAAATCGGCGATGGGCTAGCAACCGGTCATCAATGTTCTATTATGACATCGCAACCCCAATATTCAAGCTAAGAAAAGGTCTTGAAAATATCATCGTCTCCAAGGTTCTGTCTTCCTTTTGGGGTGGACTGACCTTAGAGAACCTACATGTATATATTTAGATCCCAGACTAGTACGAGTCTCTGTAATTAAAAAACAATACATACGCTTCACGACTTGTGTATACACACTCTCTTTTTATTATGGCGCGGTTGTCAGAGGCTTGAGTGCCCATCTCCGAAATTTCGAAGGCATTTTAGGTATAGGTCTCTCAGAACCCGCGTTTCAATAGATAGACATCACCCAACGCGATATGTAGTGAACCGTTTCGCCCTATATAGGCACTGGCTATTACCTATCCCGAGGGATAAGCCGGTTTCGTCACAATGTTTTCCCTCATCACACGTCGAAAACCAAATTTTAAATTTCATCCACTGGGCACATACCAGAGCCGCGATTCGAACCTAGGATCTTTTCTAATAAGAAGACAGATGTCTTACACAGTCTGCTACAGTCGCTGTCACATATTTTAAGTCAGTATAATTAAAAAACAATCTAAATAATAAATTCAACAGTATCTTGCTGATGAGAAGTTTATCTCTCTAAGTCCAATTATGAAGAACTATTTCCCCTCGCTAAGCGACCATCGGGATAGGACGCAGCTGGCGATGAGGTTAAATGGGAAAAAGTGTTTACAACTGGGTGCGAGGAAGCGAATTGTTTGGGTGATCAGCTGGTAAGGTTGAAGTGAGGTGAGTTAGGGGTTTCTTATTACGTGAATGAGGTTATAGTATTTTTTGTATACAGGATTTTATTAACTTCCGTTATAGAAATATATTAATATACTTTAAACTCAAAAATTACGATGGGATATATTAATGGGATATATAATTATATGGGATATACTTAGCCAATTCTTTTATTCTTTAAACGATAGTAAAACGTCTCAAAACAATGTCATTACTTTTTGTATTAACATATATACACATATATATATATATATATATATATATAGTAATGACATTGTATTGAGACGTTTTACTATCATTTAAAGAATAAAATAATTGGCTAAGTTCTTTCACAATGCTCAGTTTATTGTGGAAGATAAACCTCTGGTAAAGCCGAAAAGCTTTGACAATTGTAAACGTGTATCATTAAATTTTATTAATAAAGTGTCAATCAATTGAAATACTAAATTCCAGGTCAATATATCCCCCAATACTATTTGGTTATAATTAATAACTCAGTGACTACGAGCAGAGCTTATTTGAGTTGATTCGTAGCAAAGTTCTGATTGACTACAAACTTAATTCAAGTCAAATACACTCCGAAATTCACTTATGATCAGTTAATACTACGCCAATGTCCAATGGAATTAATATCTAGAATAATTTGGTATACCGAAATCCATACATATTATACATACATATGACATTCTTAGCTTTGTATTGTTTTTAAATAGTTATTATAGTAAGTATGAGATATTATTATAGTTAGGGCCGGCTCAATAAGACATGTGACCGTCAGATAGACGCCATATTGAAAAAGTGTGACAATAGAAGTACACCTATATCCGCCGCGTGAGTATGAGGAGGTGCATGAGTGTTAATGAACCGAAAGTTGTTTGTTAGGATTGGGAAAGATGGGGTATCCGTGATCTTTGAATACCCTTCTATAGAGAATCAGCCGTTATATGTTTGTTATTATAGTGGCATTAATACGAGTATACTTTATACTTTATTTTAGTATTTTATCTCTAGTTTGATGGATTTAGTTACATAATATGTATGTTTATGTATCGAGACCGTCCATAAGTATACATATACTCTGCATTTGTCGAAAATATAATATAAATATTTTTTTTTTCTCGAAAAAGATTATAATTATCTGTGCGTTGCTATAGGTAGATGTAGGTAGGTGCCGGTGGCAAGTTTACCACCTGTCACATTGTTTATTGATTTCGAGTGCCTAAAACCATTATTACATTGCTCAATTGATTTTGGACACTCAATTGATTTTTGATTGTCATTCATATATATCCAAATTATAGGAAAATTGATCTCTTTAAGAGTTAATGAAGCTTGACAGGTATTTCTCATAATAATCAGGGATATGCTAGTATTGCCTCAAAATTTTGGTGATTGATCGCTAGCTCATATAGATAAAAATTTCCATACTGCATGTCTAAAAAAAAAATAGTAACTTTATTAACGTTATAAACTAGCACAAGTTATGGTTTTATAATTACGTCCATTTTAACCAATAAATTATAAATGATACGTTACACAACATATTGATCTATGACTTTGATTTATAAACCATCATGTACATCAAGCAAGGCTTTAATATGAAATGTGATAATATTTTGATTTCACCTGAAATGTATATAAAGAGTTTTATAATATTTATAAACATTCACTTAAGATTTTATAGTTTCCCGGTTTTCAGAATAAGATTTGCTGGGTGAACGCCGTTCTTTACATCTTTATTTCAGGTTGAAAGTAGTGAATTTCTACGCTTATATTCCTTTAATTTACGACTCATAACATCCCAAGAGAGAATTATTAAAAAAAATGTCATTGGACGTCAGCCATCTTGAAAACTTTTCCCACCAAACCCATATCAATTTAAAAAATAAAACGAGGCAACGCTAAACTTTTTTCAGCCAAGTCTTGTTTCGTTCTTAATTGTGACAGATTGCCAGGCTTCTTTGGCAAGGCGGGGATTGCGTTGTGGCGTGAATTACAGATTGCTTCTCGGTTGTTTATGTTGCAATTTGTTAGGATTGCGTTTTAGCTGTTCGGCTGTTCGCGAGCTGCTCCAAGGCTTGGGAGTGAAAAACAAATTAAAATATCGTTACGTTCTTTAAGGATGTATGAAGAATGATAAATAGTTACTTGTTTTGTAGGTTTGTAGTATTATTAACAATAATGGTTTATGAGAATATATTGGACATGTTCTCAATATGTCACAGATATTTCTTATTAAAGCCATCATAACATCGATAGTAATAACGATGTAATAGTGTATATGAATACATTTTGGATTCATGTGTCATTTGGTATTCATATCATTTTGAAACCTCTCTAACTAACCTGTAGGGGCGTAAAGACGTACGTGTATAAATAATTATGGCTACTTAACGTAGTATCTTATTCCAAGGTCAATGTCAATTTTGACAACTTCCTAAATAATAAAAAAATAAAGACCTCCCTTCACAGCATTCCAGTTACATATTGTATGCCAAAATGTGTAAAATTTTTACACTGGCCGTAAACCTTTGCATTTGTAAGAGGGGCATTAAGACCTTATCTTCAATTTGGCCATAAAGACTGCAAAGTTATGGCTAATAAAGCGGAATGTAAGAAGGCCTTAAATATAAGCCTCCTAATAAAAAAATACATACGTATAGGAACACCATACAATATATGCTACGTTATAATTAGACCTTGATTTAAACATTATTACATAATTATACACAGAAAAGTCAGTACATCGAAGTATTAGGTAATTTATAGTTTATAATATTTACTTAATTATAACAAGAAAAAACATATGATTTTTGTCTCACCGTAATACTGGAAAAACATCGTGAGGAAATCTACCTGTTCTTTAAACAAGTAATAGTTAATGCTTGTAAATGGCGACCAACTATCTGGTCAACACGTGAGTTTGAGGTGGCCATAGAATTACTACCTTTGCAATTGCGTAGATGAAAACCTATACCTCTAACTACCCCGTAAGTGTTAATTGTCGTGAATGAATGCGTTCTTGTTAACTCTGCCTCCATCAGGAATCATGCAGTTAACCGTTTGTGCCACGAAGGGTATTTTAAAGAAAGATAACTATTAACCATTATATTAACATCCCAATTTAGCATGAAAACAACGTTACTTTCAAATGAACACAGTCACGAAAGCTTGCTCAAAACAAAACCATTACTAAACTCTAATAGCATCGTTTACTTAAAAATTATCGTTGAATGCTTAAACCAGTCTGTTAATCCAACTTATCTCTTACCATTTGGACTTAAAGTCGCTTTTGGAATGTCCTTTTAAATGACAGAAGTGTATGAATGAAACGATAAGGGAATGTTTCTGATAATTGTGTGCAACAAATGTTAAGTTTCCGTTAGATAGAATAGACAGGCAAGCTAGAAGGTAGAGTTGGACGGATACATACATACACATCACGCCGCATTCCCTGTAGAAAGGTTGGCGAAGATTACAGAACCAAATTTCTCCCGATCCTGATAGACCACTTTCGCTTCATTGACACTCATACATCTTCTCTCACACATGGCGGTTATATGTACTCCTAACGTCACCCTTATATGATAAGGATACTCCGCGTAAAACTTATACAAATATATATAAATATAACATATTATACATTCTTAAGGCGGGTGTACGTAGCGTAATGAACAGAAGAGCAAGTATTAGAAGGTTAATGGTTGTGAGTGAAGCAATAGAATTGTCAGGATCGTTCCAGATGACGATATAGTCTCTGCCTGTCCTGTTCGGGACGTAGAACCGTGTATATAGGTACATATTTATGTATATAATAAACTTAAGTTACTCATAACTTTTCTTATTTTACGTATGGTTACTTAATGTGCTCTTAAAACGTATGAGGAAGAAGGGCAGCTAATTAGCATTGTATTGACGTCTCTAATTAACAATAGAACAAAAGTGAATACAAAAAAGAAGTAAAAGTGTGTTGTGAAACCAATAGAGCAATTGTTTGTTGAAAATTTATTCCAAAAAAAGCACAGGAAGGAAATTTATTCCAACATTTTTTTGTGCACGTACTACGAAACTTTTGTATTCGTAGTACAGAGCGATAGCAATGGGTGATACAGACAACAAATGGAACGATTTGTCTCGTTTTGTTTTTGTCTTGTCCCATTCAAAATGTGGCAAGTTTAGATGAGCTTTTTTGGTAGTTTTTCACAAGACAAATGCCGGCAGCTTTTTCGGTAATAGGAGGTTCTTTTTCAATGATTGAAGGAAGGGTACGTACATATTTTTTCGACTATGAAATAGTTGGGTATACTTGTGTTCTAAACTTTATAGTATAAAATAAAGTTTCACAACTATTATATCTTGAGTTAGAGTTTTTGGAGTTTTGTATGTCATCTGCAATTGCAGGGTTGTTAATGTTTATAAGCTATTTGACCATATGTCATATTTCTTAGTCTTTCCTAAGTTATAATGATGGTTACTGACTTTTTATCTTAGTACGCATATTGTAATCTGAAATAAAACTCTTTAATCGAATTATATCGTTTGTGCCCCGGTACACGAATGCATGACGGCCAACAGGCAGAGGTGGCGGGAGGTTGTGCGGCGAACCATGTCGGCTGCTCAAGATGCCACGTCATGAAGACCACGACCGCTCTGATAAGAGTGTAACGATTGAGAAGAAGAATCGAATTATACGATAAAGTTTAAAGTAAGTATACAGATTGTAAATTTAAGTGTAATTTTATTGTTAAAATTTACAATATGTACATGCGTTGTCCCGTGCTAGTCTGGGACGTAAAAAGAATGGTAAGTAATTTTAATTTAATAGTGACATAGGAGATACCAAATCTCCAAGGTTCAGTCCAAGTGCGTGAATACATACATAATTTAGAAGGGCATACATTCATAAATCTAACGTCTCTATGAATTTGTTCAATCCAAATAGTATAGTTCGATATAAACGTTATGTGCATTGTTTATCAAATAGAGAATTGCAAATGCATAAATTTATTACGTAAAAAAAGATTAATTTCCATTTAAGTCGACCTCCGTTGTAGTTATCTCTTGTGAAAGAATATAAAAAGAAGGAATTCATTTTATGTTTGGTTAAACTCAAGTTATGTGTGAGTACGAGCAGAAAAGCCTTCATAAAAAGAGATATCTCCTTATTACTGAAGAGAAACGTATGCTATTTTTATTACACGTAGGAAAGAATTCTATTTAATGTACGAGTCAATAATATCTTGGGCTATTCGGGTCTTGAACAGAATGAATGAAATCATTCCTTAAGAGTATGTAGTAAGAGACATTGAGTGACTAAGATATTTTTGTAACTTTGTATCTCTTTTTATCATATTTCATTAATAATAATATTTGGGTGACTGAACTGTTACTGATTAGCCCTGAAACTGACTTACTGAACTAGCTAGCTGAACTAGCCCCTCGTTAAGTTCAATTAAGACTTGTGCTTAGGGTTTTAGTCACCGGATATTTATGAAATATATTCTTATTAAAGACAAATAAATATACATAACCAATGAGCAGACTGAAAAGAAAAGCGTACTTCATAACTTACTTTCACACAAAATCAAACAAACAAGCTCTTTAATTCGTGCTCACATGGTCGTCAACATTTTGTCAGATTAAGTCTGTAATTGGCCGACTTAATCTTCCGATGTAAAACCTAAATAAAATACAATAAAAAAGGTTTGTACAACGGTTGGAACAAATATATAAAAATATGTAGTTATTGTAATTGGTGTAATGTTGACTATATAATGTACGTGATGGTATATACTATAGACTGCCCTTGTTCCAAAGATTACCCTTTTTCTATAAGGAAAAAGGAAATTACTTGTATTCTATGAAAATCAGTACTGAGATCTTAATTCCCAAAATAAATAAAGTTTATTTATTAAATAAATGAATAAAATAAATCACCGTTCAAAGCTAGCTTTTATCTAAGGTAACAAAGAAAGTAAATCTTTATTATTTGACACTACAATCTAACTTTGGGAATGGATGGCTCCAATATTAGTTGGAGGAAGTTTCAAATCTAATAAAAGACACAAGCGGAGACAGGCCAAATTATTAGTTTCAATTAGTAAAGTTTCCGGTGATATTGGCACATTGGGTTTGGCGCTCACTAGTCGGGTTACATATTAAACATAGTAGAATTTGGGATAGACTGAGAGGTATATGTACAGAATACATATAACTTTACGTACATACATACACGCCTGATTCCCTGCAGAGGGGTAGGCAGAGATTACAGATCCCCATTTGTCCCGATCCTGACAGATTGCTATCGCTTTATTGACATTCATACAACTTCTTATACACGCTCGGTGGTTATAGGTACTTCTAACATACCGTTTATAAATATAGCTTTACATATTATAATATAATAATATTACGACGCTATTACGCACACTCAGCGTACCTGGCAGCGCACAGTCGACGCTGAGTTGACAGCGGCTGGGTTGAGTTGGAGGGACGCGGAGTGCAAGGCACAGGATAGGAGCGGTTGGCGACTTCTCACGAAGGCCCTTTGTACCACTGGGGTACCATAAGATGATGATGATGATTACGCGCGTAAAAAGGTATTGGTTACTGATTACCGAGAAGAAGATATGGAAAGGTATTGTACTCGTTTATGTTTTTATTAAGATTTTAATCACAACGATATTCTGTTTTAACACCATTATATTACTGATACATATATTGTTTTTGATTCCTATCTGAGCACTGATAGTCATTAATGCTGATTATGCCGAAAATGTAAAGAATGTGAAGCATATGATAATTTAAATAATGTCACTTAAGTCGTTCGTTGTATGGTTTACATACCAGTTTTTTTTATTAACAAACCTTTTATACTCAAAAACAAGATTCATTACTATTCAGGTATTTATTCAATTAAATATTCGTAGTACACAACCGTTTCTTCATAAAAACACAACCTTTTTTATCACGTCTACGGCATAGCTCGTTTAATAAATATCACATTACGCAGGCAATAAGGAAAATTGAAAGCACAAGAAGTTAAGATTAATACTTTAATTTATTAATGCATTAAGTTAAGACTCGAACATTTACCTGTTATATTTATTTTTGGGTTGGTTGGGCACCCTTTATTTATAAGATTTTTCTGCATAATCCTTTTGAAATAAGTAACTAATCTAAGAATCCTATAAGCTGTTTTTTATTATTATTGTAAGAGGTGAATAAAACGTTATTTTGATTAATAATAAGTTTCTCTAAAGTTATTATTAAAAGTTAAAATAAAACTGATTTTCGATACATCAGATGTCTTTGGATCATCATCGTTAAGCAACGATGGATGTAGTCAGTATATGGATGGGTAACCGTTCAGGACATTCTGACCTGACGGTTTCAGTAAATGCTATACTGAAGAAACCTATCATATACACATATAATCAGTGTGTGTATGTGGTGTCGGGCTTATCACCCGCTTAGGTATACTAATATAATTAATTGACTATCTGATCTACTCGTATCTGAGTTTTTCAATGGCTAAAGAATTTTTGTGAGCCCTCAAACTTTATCTACTTTTTATCTTTGTCTTGAGGTAGTCTGAGGCATAAAAAAAGAATGCTAAGTAGCCGCCGGTATTCCCGGCATATCGTGGGAGGTGACAAGAAGACTAATGAAAAATTTAATCAATTGGCCGAAGGGATAGCAACCCGTAACCAATTTTTCATAAGACATCACAACCCCAATATTAATGCTATAAAGTGACCTAAAGGACACTAAATGTTCAAGGTTCTAACAACCCTGAAAAGAGTAAAAGACGTGAATGTATATGTAAACCTTTATCTACACTAAAAAGGTTAAAGTTTGTTGGTGTATAAACGTAAACAATTCCTTAGAGAACGTTTTCACTTCCAGTGAGCCAATAAATTAGCTGTCTATCTGTTTCTTGACGGAACCCTCACTTAATACTGATGTATAGTTCCACAAATTAACTAAACGAGCACCTAATTGCTTTCATTGTTAGTGGTGTAATCATCACGTACTAATATCTTAAATAAGGGAGTGTAAAAACACATTGGCATCCCTTTTCGTCTATTTGTAGTAACTCGAGTATTTTATCTTTTATGAGGTTGTCAGAACTTTTTGAAGAAAACATGACTAAAGCTATCTGTTTCTGTTCGTATACATAGACAGTTTATAGTCAGTATAAGTCCCATTCTGGTCTAGAACGTAAATAAATGCTGCCATTTTTTCCGGAATATCGCTGGATAGGACTGGGAGTAGATATAGTCTATTAGGCGATGAGCTAGTAAACTGTCACTAATATACATATGATACATATGACATCATAATTTATGCTAAAAAGTAAAGAGATACTAAATCGTCGAGGTTCTATCCGTTTCTAATAAAGAACGTGAATGTATGTACATGTAATAAAACATCAGGCAAGCTATTTATTAGTTTACATAGTTAGTTTATAGTCGGTATATGTGAACGGCGATGGACTGACCTATCATCTTAGGTTCACTTTTTGCAAAAGTAAATTACCCTGAAAAACTGAGAAAGTCTACTTGAAATTTCTATGAAATGTTTTTAAACAGTCATCGCTTGCAAACAAATAAATGGTTTCTTGTATTGTTTTACTACGAATAAGCGTATTGCTACGAAGCGAAGGCTTTGTCTCCCATCAAAGAAGAGACAGCCCATCAAGCCTTAATCCTGATGAGGGTTTCGGAGTTGGAAGGATTCTGGAAACATTGGGGTAACTGGAAGTTCATAATTTTTTTGTTTCTGGTATTTTATTTATACTATTTGATGGTTACTACAATAACCGTAGTTGGGGTTATTCGCCATTTTATAATTAGAAGATAATCCAGTAGATTTTTTGAGTATACAATTTTCAGCTTTTAGTTTATATTTTTAAAATGCAAAGTAACTACGTTAGAAATTATTTAGATTTATATATTCAGAACATAGAAAATAACAAATAAATATAATTGTGCTACTACATATCTAGTCTGGACACAAATGAAGCAAACTAGTTGCCATTCTTCCCGGCATATCGTAGGAGGTGATTAAGAGACTTGGGTTCAGTGCAATTTGTTGGCTGATGAGCCAGCAACCTATCACCAATGTCCCATATAATACCTTAATCCTAATATTCATGATAAAAAGAGCTTGGAGATATTATCGTTTCCAAGGTTCTATCCACCCCGAAAGGCATTATAGGACGTGAATGCATACTTGTACATATATTAAAGCATAAATTATTTAATTTTACGCCCTTAGCGCCCTTAGCATTTTGTTAAATCCAAATAGTTGTTAGATTTGAATGTTAAATATATGTATGTGTGTTTTTTATCCAATAGGAGAATCAAACATGAACCGTTACATATGTTTTGTAAGTGTTACTACGAATGGGGTAGTACACTTTCCGAATTGCCTGTAACAGACACATTCATCACATAAACTACCCCTTTCGGGCATAAACATAAATTCAGCCTCCCCCATGGCTGCTATATTAACTTATGGCACCCTTGTTAATAGTGTGAACGCGACTATAAAGCCTTTCGGGGTAGCTAGAGGGTTATGAGCCTTAAGGTACATTTTCATCAGGCTATAGGTACTTTAAGTAAAATTTTGGGAAAGTACATATGCGTGTTATTAATGGGTATCCACAATGTCTATTCAAGTTTATTTTTTTAAATTTAATATAATGCTGTATCTAATTCTGTGAACATAGTGCAGGACGCACCCTGCTAGGTGGACTGATGGCGTGGAAAAGGTCACCGGTAGTAGCTGGTTGAGGGCCACAAGTGATGGTGTTTTATGGCATAACCTTGGAGAGACCTACGTTCAGCAGCGGACTGATGTAGGATGATTTATTGATTTGTATGTAACTTGTATATAACCCAATGCATAACATCGGAATACCATTGTGCTATAATATTCACAGAGGCAAAATATTCTTGATAAAGCTATTAACTTATGCAGATGAATTCAGTATCCATTAACAGTTATATACTCGCCATTTTAAAATTAAGTTTAGTGTCTAAAAGACTAAGCCCAAGCGAAACGTAGGCTTTAAATTGCTCAACCTAAACTTGTACTAACTAAAGCCTTAGACTATTATAAAGGGGTGAAATAAATATATCATCTACCTAACCCTTTACCCTACCTAGGCATTTTAAAAAGCGCATCGTTCAAGGTAAAAACTAATTAAATAGAGCCTTAATAAAAGGCGTGATGAAATGCTAAGCAGACACTCCTCTATACAGCTTAAGCGGGCACTCGCCTCCATCTCTCATTAACTCTCGCTACCGATTCAATTAAAACTTGGGAATAGCTGCGAACACCAATTTTAAGCTGGAATGAATTTGCCTAGTTTTATTTAGTGCAATACAAAGTTGCGATCGATTGTTATTTTTGATGGGGATAGACAATATACATAGTAGATATTCCGGCTGGGTAACAATACTGAGATATTAATAAAACAAATCTGAGACTATTCAGAATCCTAGGTTATAAGAACATTGAATTTTTTTTCAAAATGAATTCAAAATATCGCGGCTAGAAAATATAAATTAGTAGGTGGTTAAAAAATGTATACTTTTCTTGTTGTATAAATACTTAACTATGGTAGCGAACCTAGAAAAACTACTTTACATTGATGGAATTTTAAATACATTGTCAAATATAGGTACACTTGTTTTTTACTATCCATGTAATAACTGTTTCATTTCACTTACACATAATTATACATATATTTCACCCTTTATAAAAATATTACAAATGTATATACACACATACAAATCACTCCAGTTTCCCTACAGCGTTGTAGGTACAGATCTTCTTTTATCTCAATCCTTACAAACCACTTATTTAAATCTACACATCATCTCATACACACTCAGCAGTTATAGGTAACGTATATGTTTTCTATAATAACATAAAGCAATTATCTTCAGCCTCTATCCAAACTAATATCACTCTGAACAAATAACAACAATAATAAAGCCGGGTAACTTAGCTCTTGATACTCTCAGATACTTGCGGCGAGATAGTGTGAAGGGACTCGTACTCAATGACTCGTTAAAGCCTCCGTACTTGCCTCCGTGAATTCGTAGTAATATCCGTAGTAGGACGCCCTATAAGATATAAGATAGTTATAGTTAGATACATGACATCTTTAAGCTGTCGTTAGTGTATAATTATGTATGTTTGATTTTTCTCTAAGCTGTCGTAATAGTACATTATGATACAAGTGTGCTAAGTTAGTCATTACAGTCGAGGTGCATTCTTTATTCTTTAAGGAACCGAGAGCTGTAATGACTAAATGCATACGAGTGTCATACGACTATTTTCAACACGCTTGTGAAGAAAATAAAATAAGACTCAGTCATTAGTGCCTGCATCAATAGAATCGATTCAATCAAAATATCATTTTCGGTTTCATTTTCTTCCTAGATCGATACGTTCCCCATAGAAAATAAAATCGATGTTACTTAACTCCCAATTTTTTTTAACATCGATTTTTTATTACCCATCTCAAGTTTCATATGTCAACTTATTAAAAGGAAACAAAAAAAAGTTGCTTTACTTTATGATGAAAATCAGGTTTAGTTTAATAGGTTGTATAACTTTACAGCACAAGTGCGATAATATAATACAAAAGTCACAGTTTGATAATATGTCAAATTACATGCCTAAATTCCGTGCAATAATAGTCACTTTATGAGGAAGTGTGTTGAAAATGTTTATTTGTGTTTCATTATTTATTCGGTTAGTATGTCATTGGGTTAAAAGTGTCTTTGTCAAATGGAAAATTTTTTTAATAAATCATTTTAAACATTTGAAAATATAAGAATAACATTTAATTGAATTTAATACCCATAATAAAAGGTTATTAAAATCTGTAGCTGCTTTTTTCTCCAGATTAACTTTAGAAAAGCCTAAAAGGCTAGATTGAATGAAATCTACTGTCTAGAATACAGTAACTGTAGCTTATGTTATCGCCTTTCTTTACCCCAAAAGAAATAAAAAAACTTCACTAAACTACTGACTGATTTATAAATATGTAAAACCGAACCTTTAAAACACCGTAGCTCAAAACACGATCTCCTTAATATTTCACCTAGATCTTTTAAGTCATAAAAATGGTTATGTCGATGCGTAAGGTCTTGTCCGCTTATCGAAAGGATTTCAAAAGACAGCCTTAATGGCGACCCATATTTTAGGACTCTCCAGTCAATATGGTTGAAACCTATCTGTCTTTAACGGTGTCGTGAAACCGGGTGGTTTTCGAAAGGCTATTCTGAAAAACTAGGCTTTGTTAGAACTTGTAACAAGAACTAAACTTCACGTATCCAACATTTGTAACATATTTAAAGATTAGAAAATATTTTCTTGAGTTTGTAAACTACTCAGCAGTCTATGATGTTATCATGTACATGTATACTATTGGGTGATGTTTTAGACTTGTTATGTTCTCATTTTAGCAGATGAATTGAGGTATCGGTGTACTATTTAAGAAATACATGGACTGATGTTACATCTGTACATATGACAATATTTAACTGTAAACCTGACGACGTAGTTAAGCGTTGAATTATATAATTATTTAAATGTTTAGATGATATTTGGCTACTTTTTAAAAGACTATGAACAACTTACGAGGCAGGTATATATATAGTGAAATAATAATACATATAATATATAGTAAAGACACTGATTGATTTATTAAACATACACATATATTTATTACAATCGATCGTTATCTTGAACGATCCTGACAAATCTCTTTCGCCTCACTTACGTCCATTAACTTTCTCATGCATGCTCTTATGTTCTTCACGCTACGTACACTTAATCTATCTATCTCAAGTAATAGACAGGTTAATTTACAATGTACTTCCTTGCCATTTAACTAATGCATTCCACAGTTATTTATTTAATCTTGATACAGAATGGCAATAATCCTTAATTACAAAAACATATACTTTATACAGGTATTCCATATTATCTTTTTTTTTAATACTTTATTAAGACATTCACCACTAAGGTTATGTCGGCTGAAGTACAAACAATGATTCCACGGCGGTTGAACTTCTTGTTATTCCATCGCCATGGTTACATCAACGTCGCCAGCCGCTACAACCGAAGAAAAACGAAATCGTAGATCCAATTCTTCTCTTCCTTGTTCTTTGGGTTCGTTCCAGTTGAGGGTTCAAATATAATCCCAAACCAAACATATTTAGCCAATTCGGCATCACAACTGACTAAATATTCAGCCGAAAATAATTATTCGTATTTTCAACTTTCACTGAGCTGCTGACTTTGTTGACGCACCATAGACGACTGATTCCGTATTATCTTAACAAAAAAAAATTTTTTTAAAAGAAAAGCAAACAGTTTAAACTACATCTATATGTACCTTGTCAGAGGTATTTGAATCTGTAACCAAATGTTGCCAAGGCTTACTCATGTTAAGACTACACCTACCAAATTCATACTTCTTTTTAACATTTGTTTGTATGTTTTATATCATGTAAAAAAATTATCATATGTATTATGCTTCTTGTGCATAAATCGGGAATCCGTAATATCTGATACATACATACACATCACGCCTGGTTATTTCCCTGCAGAGAGGTAGGCAGAAATCAGGGATTCCCATGACTTTCGCTTCATTGACACACACACACCTAACATCGCCCTTTTTCAATATGTATATCTGTATTATGTATAACAAAACCACAACAGCAAGTAATATTTATGTATGTATTCACACTACACGTGATGCGATTTGGGGACATTAAGTTGGTTTGGCGCAGAGGGTCTGAAAGCCTTCGGGCCCTCCGATAAAAGAGGGAAATCGACCTCCCTCAGGCTAGCTTACTTAAAGCATTGGCATTTTGAAAAATGACATAAATCCCGACATAGTGTGGGACGTAAACAAAATTGTAACTAGCTGCCGTTCTTAGGCTCGTACGAGGCGACTTAGGGACTAGAGGTAAATTGAATCTATTGGGCGATGAACTATCAACTTACTAATGTTTTATATGAGATCAAAATCAATATACATGCTATAAAGTGACCTAGGCTATATGATTGTGTCTAAAAGGTTATGTTCATCCCGAAAGAAACTAACACAAATGACGTGAATATCTGTATATACATATATATCTACATATATAATACGTGAATGTATGTATATGTAGATGTATAATTTCCGGGTTAATAAGGGATGTAAACAGCATAGCACTGTTTGTATGTAAGTTGTAGATAGGAAATTAGTGAGTGTGGGATCTCAAGCAAAACCCTAACTTTAAATCTCGGCTCTGGCTTGTATCTATGAATTAAATTTAAAATATTGGACTGAGATTTTGTACGAACCCTGATAATTAATTGTTGCGTGTTGTGCTAATAACAAGCTTAAACCTAGCCATTTAGTCCCATTTTTTATTTATATTATTAAATATATTGAATAGTTGATACAGAAAAAGGGGGCCGTAGAAGTAACTTTATAGTTATAATAAGTATTTTAGTTAGATATATAGGAATTGAATGGTTAGTTAAGATTGAAACAAAAGGAGATCCATAAACTCTGTCTACCCCTATATAGGAACACCGCGCAAAGGCTATGTGTGTATCCCCAAAATGACAGGCTGTACCATAGAAACAAAGTTCACTTTTAAAGCTACTAACATACGATGAATATTCGTAGCTTAAGCTCTAATGAGCTAAGCACGTATTAAATTAATTCGAAGACAGTACAAGCTTAAGTGTTTCTGCATGGAACACTCGGTACACAAGTCTACACGATTGCTTGCCAAAGTTCCGAACTCTGTTCTAATAGTTTAATTATGAGCTAACACAATAGGTTCTGTTCAATCTAGTGTAACAACGATTTAAATAGGATGGGAGCTGTCGTTTACAGGTGTGTTTTATGAGCAAACTGACGAGTTATTGGTTTTTAGGTACTTTTAAATATGAAGCTTACTACGTCATTTTTTTACTTATTTTACCTTGTACATTTTTTTAACTAGTCTGGGATATTATAATAAAATGAAATGAATTAAGCGATGACTTATTTACATTTCTTCTCAAGATGGGTGTACGCAGTGAAAAGAATAGAAGGACATGTATGAGAAGGTGAATGGGTGTGTCTGAAGCAGTGATATATGTCAGGATCGTTCCATGCGATTGACAGTTTCCTACTTATCGTCTAGGGGACGTAGAGGTGTGAATATATGTACAAGTATGTATGTTTTAAGCGAACCAACTGATATTGCAATACCCCTCTAAAACTGATGTTAAAACAAAGCGCTATGCTGTTTGTAATTGAGGAGATATTAGACTACAAGATACATTCCTGTCATACCCCTCCTGTCATCTATCCATCTAGCCACAAGTAAAATATGCAAAAAAAATTCAATATGTATAACGTGTTCGTAATCTTTATAAACAGTAAACGATATCTCAATAGTAACACTAATAGTTACAATAGAAAAGTACTGCATTAAACTGATTGTGGAAATGCGAATAAAACCATTAATTCCGTGTTAGTAAACAATAAAGGCTTTGAGTGCAATTGTAAAGTCATTGTGTAATGTTGTGTAGTGCGTGCAAATAATTATGAGGTGACCCAATTTTTATTCAAATAGTGCGATATATATTATTAATGCGTGTTAATAACATATTTAAAGGAGAACTTCATAATGTAATTCCGTATTAGGTGACTTGGTACTTTATATTTTAGAAGAAAATTTACAGATATATTACAGACTATAGGAAATCTTTGACGTGAAATTTTATTAAACGTATTTTAGGACATGAATGAATTAAACATGACAATGTTTTCATACTGACACCTTATGATGCGTTCAATAAAATGTATTTAGTGGTGTAGGTTAATGCTTTTCATAATCAATTAAAAAACTATATAAAAAGTATTTCTCTAGGAAATGCCAGTAGTTTAACAAGATTTATTAAGAATATTTAGTTCTCATTACAATTTTTCCCAAATCTCGTAATTTTTTTTTCTAAAACTTAAAATAAATGTTTTTGATGATCCTTGTACAACATAAAAGAGTTTCATTTCACACAGACTTAAGTTTCTATGTCAGCTAGAATTCTATTTTATGACGACGACACTCCTAAACGGCACTAGCTATATCATTTAAACGGCCAGAGCAGGGAATAGTTTTATCGGGTGCGTTATGACGTTTTTATGAGGGGACATTTCCTCTGCACTGAATAGGAGTGCTTTCGTTAAATATGTTACTGTTTATGGACACTGACTATTACTGTGAGGGACAGATTTTGTGTCAGGTTGTATATTTAAGATTTAGACAGCATGAGATACCTGTCACAGAGCGTTTAGTTTAAAATATATATCTTGAACTGAAATTATTGTCATAGAAACTTAAGCTTCTAGGGAATCCGCAAGGGATAAAGTATGTGAATAATGACTGTATGTATGTACATATAACATCTATTATATAGTTAATAACAATCTAATATACAGACAAAGACAAATATGCTCACGACTGTTAACTCTTGCGGAGTAGTTAGAGGTTCAGGTGTTCATCTTCGCAATTGTGAAGGTAGTAAAAAATTCTATGGTCACCTTCAACATACGTGTTGACCGAATAGTCAGTACTCAACGTGAAAGGTGGTAAACCATGCCGCCATTTACAAGCACTAACTATTATCTGTTCGGGGTAAGGTAGGTTTCCTAGCAATATTTTCCCTCACCGAAATGCACCGCATTTGGTGCATATCGCAAATTTATTTTTATTGTGAACACGGACAATTTCATTTCCATTGGTAGAAGCAAAGTTTGAACCCTGTACCCACTGATACGGAATAAAGCCTTCAACGACTGAGCTACACTGATTTGTAATTATAAGTAAATAAAGCAGGCGACGAAAAAATATTTATTAGTAGCAAAGAATTCATCTTACGTTCTTATTAGTAAGTATTATTAAAACAACATTCTGGTCAATAAAGGCTCTGGTTCCATAAAGTAGGTTGTATCCCGATTCATGTTGAAACCATTGGTACCTGAATCACTAAGGAAATAACATAACTAAATATACAAGTAAATATTTTATATTTACTTCTGTCCTTAGCATTTATACTCTAAATGATACTAGTCCCTCACTGACGTCCAAAAGAATACCAAAATCTTACCTCCTTCTAGATTTTCAGAACAGCCCCATAAACAAAGTAAATGCCTCTTCAAATCCCCGAAAACAATTATGTTCTTAAATTATTCGTAGCGTCATTTCGTAGCACGTTAGGCGCTATCAAAAACGCCTTGGCAAAGCCTGCGATATCGTTCGTAATAATATTTTTCGTAGCGAAGCCATTCTTTTAAGATTAAGCCGTTTTTTCTCATTATAGCGTACACGTTTTAATAGAATCTTAAATTGGATGGTGCAAATATCGTTTCTAATTATAGTATGGTGATTAGAAGTTTAGGAGTACTCATACACACTCAATATCATACATATTGAATTATTGAAGGTTAGATTGCCCACATGTGTCTTCGAAAGGTTTATAACCATTCAAAGCTCATGTTTGATTTGAAACTAAGAGCCAAATGTTATGGTTACTTTTACAGATACTAATTATTGCATGTACGTGTATTAACCTCACCTGGTACTCAAGACTGTGATTATGAACACCTTTGTTGTTAATATTATTTTGTGTGTAATCTTTAGCGTATTTAATGAATTTGTCACGGGATTAATTCAAAATATTCTTATCAAATGTCCCGTGCTAGTCGGTAACTATCTGCCGTTCTACCCGAGTTGTCGTAGAAGGCCACTAAGAGACTTGAAGTAAGTTGATCAATTTGTCAATGGACTAGCAACCTGGTATCGATGTTCCATTAAGACTTCGCAACCCCAATATTAATGCTAATAAGTGATCAAGGCGATCATTTTCATGTCTTCAAGATTCTGTCCACTCGGAAAGAGATTAAAGGGCGACCATGTTTATGTATGTAATCAAATCATAGTCTATATATAACATTTAATAGTCTTCCAGGCCGAAAAGCCAGCTTAAATATCAGCTATTCCCATCCCAGTATATCCCTAATACAATATATGTACACGTAACGCCCCAACGTATTGTAATATTGACTCATCGTTCCAAGCGAAGGCTTCATCTCAATTAATATTTAACAGCTGACGTCATCATTCGACTGATCTGCGCTTAAGTTGCCTAAGCGAGCTGAATCCGTATTGCGTAGCAATTATTCTAATTACTGCCGTGCTAGACTGGGACGTAATAAAATGGTAGCTAGCTGCTTTGGAGACATTCTTCTCAAGGCGGGTGTACGTAGCGTGAGGAACAAAACAGCATGTATACATAAATACATATACTGTCGCCTCTATGTCCCCAACATCTATGTAGTTACAAGAATAGAAGAGCATGTATGAGAAGGTTAACAGGTGCATGTATGGGAAGGTTATATGTACGTCGAGGCGTGAATATATGTATGTATTTGCTTTTCCTACCGGTTTTTTTAGTTATTATGTTTATATGATTGAGGTTTAAATTTTCATAGTTCTATCCAAATCAATAATTACACACGGTTATGACATACATTGGTATTGTCATGACCTTCTTATCAATATTGTTACTTATGAATCACATATTTTTCTGAACTTTCATATCATACCATTACCATTGGGAAAAAATGTGTCAAGCTACTAACCCATCGCCTAACATCCGTATATTTCCTAGTCCTTTATATATTTATCTCGATGATCCATCCCATTGCTCATTCTCAGAGTAACTGAGGCAGATTCAGTCAATATTGATCCAGATGCTGTGCATTTCGTACATAATAATTAACTGTGTTTGGCCGTAGTAACGCAGTTTGCTATTTACTAACTCAATCGGGCTGGTTAGGGATTTGAATAGGATATGCTTTGTGTAGGAGATATACTGAAGATATGTGGTATTTTTGATGGCGGGGTTGCCATGTGCGCTTGGTTCCATAAATGTAAATTATTATATAATTAATTATTTTCTCTATTTGAGTTATTATGTATTACTGCGTCTAGTGTGAATAAAAGGAATTTTATTTGTTATGTATGACGAAAGAGTGTGTATGTGGATATACATATATGGGTGCCAAAGAGATAAAAGTAGTTTCGATTAAGATATCACTACAATTGTCTGCTCATGAAACATACTTTTCCCTTTTTTATTATGGCGGGGTAGACAGAGACGTTAGTGCCCATATCCGAAATTCCGTACCATTTTACCTATGAGCCACTCAAATGCCCGCGTTTTACTTGAAAGACAGCACTCAACGTGATAGGCAGTGTAGCACCTATCCATAGAGATAGGCAGGTTTCTTCACGATGTTTTTTCCCTCACCATTAGTTACTATATGTACGTTTATAAAAACCACAACTTGACTTGACGTTCTGTAAAGGGATGGATAGAAACTCGAAGAGATCATATTTCCTTGGTAACTATAGGTTCGCTACCGATAACAATTTAAATATGAAACATTAAGGAATTGTTCTTAACCTATCGCCTAAAAAATTACCTATATCCTTAGTCCTAATAATGTTATAATATATAAAATAACTATCTATTTAAACCCTAAACTAGCTAGGCACTTTTGATAAACTATTTCTATTGGATAACTTATCTAAACCAGGTTTGTCTTTGCAACCATATTGGAACTAATTTCCGAAGTAAAGCTATTTAAACTTCCTTCATTTATTTGGCAGAGAATGGAGATAGTTAGGTATTATCGATTTGTTACTAAAGGGTATACGTAGATAGTACACACGTGTAAATATGTTGCTTCTGTAAGTGTCGATAAAATTTAGACTTTGTGGCCTAGCTTTTTTATATTTATTTACTATTCCAGATACAAATGATGGTTGCTAAAGTAGCAATTAAAATTCCTTAAGAAAAATTCAACTCTAAGAGAAAATATTTATTTTTTATTGATTTTGAATTAGTTATTGGTACAGCTTTAATATTGAATAATTAATTAAATAAAAAAGTGTATAATACATTGCTAATACAGTGAAAAATCGAGGTAAAATGTAGAAAATCATAATAATTTTGACAAATTTATCTTGTTTTAAAGGCACCTCACTTAGTTCATGATAGGTATCTAACAGTCAAGAGCAATGCACTAGAAACCCTTCACCTGGTCAGTAAACAAAGACCCGAACTCCTGGTATTAATCATTCTCAATCATTGGTAAAGGAAAGTGATCCATCACTACATCAAACGGAATGGATGGAAACATTTGTTACCCCTGATTTACGAACTAACGTTTTACTAGACATACCGTCAGTGCTATGATCCCTTTTGGGTAGATAGGGTTATAGAAAGTAGTGGAGTGAGTGAGACAGGGAATACAGATGTTGTAAAGAGAGTGGGAAAGAGATAGGGAGCCAAAATACAAGCAGAAATCCTGAAATTTTATATACTTTTAGTTTCAAGTTGAACAAAAATCGTTTCTCTATCTTCTTGGATGACATTGACATTGTATTTAGGGGAAACATAGGTATGCAATATAGAATATACAAGATTCCTAGTCGCTTAGTCATCTCTGTGCTTGGAAAAAAGAAGCTAGTTAGTATATATATTTGTCTGAGAATAGCAGCTGACACGATAGTGTGAATATCGTATACAAATCTTTTGTATTTTTGTACCGCGGTTTTGTCAACCAGAAAAGTGATTGAAGAACATAAATCTGAGTATGTGTTGACTAATGTACATATATATCAAGCCAGTGTCTCTACAGGGAGTAGGTAGAGATCTGGGGTCCCAACATTTCTCGATACTATCAAACATATTTTCCTCTAGCAATGCACCTTCTCATAAACATACATACTCGATATTTATATGTACATCATAAGCTTTTATAACGCCCGACCTTTTATACTCATACATTTTATCGTTTGTGCCTTATTAAACAAATTAATATTTCCACTCCATAAGCCTTTTAACGAATATGTTTTACGGAATGTGTAACGCCATTAACACATTAAATTTCGGGATAATTAACGCGCAAACAGCGTTCACCTCTGAAAATCACCTATTAATTTATCACCCGTAATTTCCCCGAATCCTTTCGGAGAAGGGAACTAATTAACGAAGTTTAGGCGATGTCTCTTTTGATAAACGACAGCCCAAATTAGCCCTTTTATGTGCCAAGTGTTTCACTAGTGACTACGTATATATGGTATTTTAGTACAGCTCAGTGGTGAGAGACTTGACATTGTATCAGTAAGTACAAGGTTCAAGAGGGAAGCCAATAAAAATTAAGTATACTGATTTTTGATTTAAATTTTGCAATATATGAGAAGGTTAATGGCTGTGAGTGAAACACGAGAGATTTGTCAGGATCGTTCCAGGTGGCGATCGATAGTCTCAGCTTTCTTCACCGTTGGGGACGTAGAGGCGTGAATATATGTATATATTTTCGTAATAAGATACAAAATATGATTATTTATGGAATACACCAACTACTATGGCGAGGAAAAACATCACGAGGACACATACCTATTCCTCGAACAGGTTGAGTACTGATTATCTGGTCAACACGTAGGTTTGATGTGTCATTGGATAAATTCACAGAGTCTCTGTCACTATGATGAGATCGTGAAAGAGAGTGTCGTTTGTTTGTAAGTACGATCCATTTCACGATAGAACAAAACGTTCCAAATAAGAAAATATTATGATACTTTTTTGTGCCTAAAAATTAGCAATTAGTTGAAGAAAAAATATAGACCACCACTAAAGATGATTAAAAGGAATCGCTAAGTGGCCGGTGTGGATAACCTATTATCTACTAAATGTCTAAGTGTCTAGTTCCTTAGTCACCTTTTACAACACACACAGAATAATGTAAAGTGTTCTTTAGAACTCCCAAAAAGAAAGTAACGTGACCATGATCAATGGTCATAAAATACTTTGTGGCAGCCTTTTGGGGTTTGAGTTTTATGTTTTAAGGCTTCGATTTAAGGCTCTTATCTTTATGGCGGAACCAGGAATATCTTTAACGACCTAGGCTTTGTTGACAGTTCGGAAGTTGACAGCCCATCGCTTTATTACAATTAAAATCGTTCCCCAGACCCTTTGTCGCTTTTTACGACTTTCCGAGCAGAATGGTGTTTGGCAGGTCACATAAAGAGTTTCCACTTATGTATTTATATAAATGTATTATGCTAAAAAGTGATCTCATTGAGACTCATGTTATATGTCAGAGGTTCTGTTCACCCCGATTAAAGGTTGCAGCGATTATCCTCTTGTGTGTGGAAAGCCTGGAGCAGGCACCTTTGTTTCGGGGTGGAAACCTATCTATCTATATATAATTATGCACGTTTTATTACATAACATTATGTATAAACTATCTATATTCATCTCTATTAAGACGCAAGACAAATCCTTGTACGATCATTAACAGTTACGGGGTAGTCAGAGATTCTGGTGTTGCAGAGATGGACATCAATTGTGAAGGTAATAATTCCGTGGGCACCGAAGACGTGTTGATTTACCAAATAGTCAGTACTCAATGTGACAGTTGCCATTTATCTAAGCAATCACTTATTGCCTATCTGGATCCCTAGCCAAGCCCCTAGAGCCTATTAGAAGCTTTATTGATGACTGTTACAATCAGTACATTATTAAAGAATAATATAAATTATAATACACAAACACATCAATCACCTCATCAATATAGGAGCCATTTTGAAAAGATGATCGCTTACTGTCAAAATACACAACAAAATTTAATCAGTAGTCAATTTGTTTCGTTTTTCTGTTACGTCCCCGTAAAGTACATAAGGAGCAGATTCGCTGCAGTAATAAATAAGTTTGAGGGAGTAACTGTCAAAGTGTCGGCGAAAAGTTGTTTCAGCAAAATGCACCTTATTAGCTTCCAGTCTCATATTTCCGTAGTATGAGACGTATCTCGACTACGCAATTGTGGGCCTACTACGGAGAGTTTGCTTAAAGTTGAAATATATGACTTACAGTGAGCTGAGTTGGTATAAAACTTAAATATGAGGGACACAACTGATAATTTAATGTCTATACTATAAAAGGGCATTCAAGGCTATGGAACGATTATTATGATTTGATTTTGATAAATCTTTGATTTGATAATTCGTAATAGTTTTCAATTATGCCTGTAAAAAATATTTACAAACGTATATTTGTGACTGAATGCTCTCTACACTTTCCGATATATGAATCACTTTCTCTACCCATCCTCTAAAATATTACTGTGGTTAGACATTCACCCACTGAAAACCTAAATCATACTTTACTCGTATTTGTATTTACAAACATGACAAGCTATCTTGAAAGTATTAATATTAAACATGTCCTGTTCGTATCCTGCCCGTCACATTGAGTACTATCTGGTCAACACGTGGGTTCGACATGGCCATAGAATTACTACCTTCGCAATTACGGAGATGGACACCTGAACCTCTGACTACCTCGCAAGGGTTATTGTGAACTCGTTTGCCTTTTTTGTAATACTAAACAATACACCGATTCCTTTATTCCTTCCACAGTAAGCCCATAACTTCCGCACATATTGCAAGAGCGAAACTAAATAACATCACCTGCCGTGTTTTAGGAATTATTAGTTTGGGCACAAAGTTCTGTTCCGTGCTAGTCTCAGACTAGTTTCAAGGTATGTAGGTGTAATTTTAGTGTATGTAATAAAAGATGACAAATTATTTAGAACGACGGTGGCTAGAAAGAGTTATTGAGTTTTAAATATCTGAATTCGACTACAGCCCGACTTGTACGAAGATTTTGTATTCCTAACATGGTTTACCTTCAGTCAATTTAAAATTAAATTTACACGATATTGAAACATATGTGTATAGTAAGTGCTTCGAGAGTCAAATTACGATGAAACTCAACGTCTGCTTAAGCCTATTAAATTATCGAATGAATGATGCGTTTTCAATTTATAAGGAAGTATTCGTTTATTTTTTCTATCTGTTATAGTGTAATATGATAAGCTACTCAATAACTTCCGCTGATCTTTGGTATTTAACTGTGTACCTGTTGCCTGTAGCCTAGGATTACCTTTTATAGGCAACAGTTTTTCTGAATAGATGTTTACTCAGTCAATTTAGTTTATTTTTATCCGTATGATACAAAGGACAAATGCGTTCACGACCATTGACCTTTGCGGGGTAATCAGAGGTTCAGGTTTTATCTCCACACTTGCAACGTAGTAATTCTATGGCCACCTCAAACCCACGTGTTGACCAGATAGTCAGTACTCAATGTGACATGAGGTAAGCCATGTTCGGGGAACAGGTAGGTTTCCCCACGATGTCTTCCCTAACCGCAATATTCAATGCATTTTGTAAATTTATTTTTATTACGAAAATGTACATAGAAATTCATTAAACTTTACTTCCATTGGTACATACTTAAGCAGGATTTGACCTTGTACCCACTGATCAAGGCTTAAACAACTGAGCTACGACGAATTATACGAAATATCATATAATATGATACTATAAAATTTCCACAGATTTTTGATTTAATAAATTTTATTACTTTAGACATAGAATTAAAGATCAATAAGCCCCTTACTACTCTTACCATTACTGTAGTAAAACTTCATTTCCATCAGTACATCCTCAGGTCATATTTGAACCCTGAAGCCTCTGATTCATAATTAAGGCCCCAACGTATAACAATACTAAACACGTACAAATTCAATCCTATACCAAAATTGCTATTAATACATAGTAAGCCGTATAATCGCGTGCTTTCCGTTCCAGCTAGGCATTCGTGGTAATAAATCCGCGTCTAGCACATATGAAAACGTCGATGTGATTTATGGGCGCGTCCATTATTTCTACCTCGGTGGCACGTAACGTGATGCTGACTGATTTCCACAGGTATTATGTGTATAATGTATGAGTTTATGCTTAGATACATACATATTATATATGTGAACTCTTGAACGCTAATCGTAAGGTCCTGGGTTCGTTTTCGGTGGAGGTAGAGTTAGAGGTTACAGTAAGAACTACTACGCTTTTCTTCTGCTTTCCAGTCTGATCGTTGATTATATATGTATTTATCAATGCATAAGAAGTATATATTTGCTAAATATACGTCGACTAACTTAACACAAGTCGTAAGTGTGCTTAGCAAGGGACTAGTACTAATATAGTAATTGATGTTATAAACTCTCACAATATTATTATTATGTAAGGAGATCTATGGCTAAATACAATGAAATAACAACGCTTTATCGCGATCGGGAAAAAAACGGATATTCGTGGCATCTGCCTAGCCCTCTATACGGTGATGGGCTTCTTGTATGTATGTATGTAAATATATTTTATAAGGTTTGATCGTTAAAGTTGAGCTATGCTGTGTGTTACTTATTTTAAAACAACAATGGTTCGAGAAAACATATTTAGGTACGTAGATATTCGGAGAATTACTCAATATTAGAATCAGACCTCATATTTTTTGTTTAAGGTACCATAATCGTAGTTATAACAGCCTAAACCTAGATTATGCTAAAATTTATCAACCTCTTGTTCTGTCTAACCAAAAAGAGTTTGCCAGAAGTTAGTTCCAAACAAAATACACTTTATCATCAAATGAAAACAATTCAAAAAGTAAATACATAAGTCTTGTTTGCTGTTTGAAATGTTGAAATAAATCGCTGTTAAGGCTGGCATAAGACGAATGTAGCCTTTGAGTTTGACTTCCAAAAAGTTCGTACGTTTGAGAAATGGACGCGGGGATTTAAAAACATTACATGTTGCTCGCGATAAATACGAGTATTTTTACAAATACATGTAAGGCAATGCTTTGAGCATATAAATTACATTGTGCTTTATAATGATTAATTGTATAAAGTAGTCAGTTACTTTGAGAACAATGGCAATATAGATGCCTTGGAAAGACTACTACTATAAAGTTACGTTGAGGAGGTCTATGTCCAGCAGTGGACAATTATAGGCTGATTAATTGATACAGTATGAGTAGGTTTGGGGCCTGATCTATCCTAAACTATGTTTCACGTTTACTGTAACCCAACTATGACGACATATTAACAACATTTAACCAGAGGCTTTATACTGGGTTTCGTTATTATAAAGTCTGATACAGTGAGGTTTAATTAGCCTTTGTAATATTTTCGACAGCATCACACAGACCTCTATCTACTCAGGTTGGACAATTATATTCATACGCAACACGCCTGATTCCCTGTAGAGGGGTAGGCAGAGTTCACGGTTCCCCATTTGTCCCGATCCTAAAAGACCACTTTCGCTTCATTGACACTCATACATCTTCTCATACACACGGTTATAGGTACTCCTACCGTCACCCTTTTGCAATATAGCGTCTATCTGTCTGTTATATGTCTTATTAGGCTGGACAATTTATCGTATAAATACGTTTTCTTTACTTATGGTAGCACAGAAATTATTAAGTACACAGGTGAAATCAGTATGAAATCCCTCTAGCGTTGGCAAACAGCAATAATCCATCATCAATCAACGCTCATGAATATTGAGAGGCACTGATCGGCGATCAATGGAGACGCTTAGCAGAAGGCTTTTAAGGAGCGAAACATGCTTTGAAATGTGCAATTTGTTCTTAATATATGAAGCTTTAAATGTGGGAAAACACACACATACATTATACATAGTAATAATAATATTGTACATAGTATTATACATAGTATAAGACACAATTACGTTAACTATGTACCGTTCTAGTTTGACACATTAATAGAATTCGAACCAGCTTTTTATCATCCGGGCATGTCATAGAACGTGACTAAAGGACTAAGGGTTGATGAGGTTGACAGGCTAGCAACCTATCAGTAATATTTCATATTAAATAACTAAGACGATGTTATGATACCTCAAACGTTTTATCCAACCCGAAAAAGATCAATGACATGAATGTATATGATATATGTCTTGAGAAAATTTTTCGTATCTTTTGTAATATTAACATTCTTTATCAGTGAACGGTGATCGGCTAACCACCTGTCACGTTAAGTTTTACGCCAAGAGTATCAATATCTGTCACGTTAAATCTTATGCCACTGAGAGAGAGATATTAGAGTTCTGACTATCTAGTGAGACGTGGATTTTGTAGGATCAAATTCTTACTGACGATAGTCATCACTTAATTATTGACTATATCTAAGTCTACCGTTTTACTGGTGATCACTTATGGCAGAACACCCTGAAAACATATTGGCCACGACCTATACGTATATACAACTTAACAACCACGATGCTACGAAATTATAATTAAAATATTTATTCATATTTTGCTCTGGGATTGGGGTCCCTAGCTCCTGCCTACCCTTATCAAGATTAAGATATGACGGAGGGCTTTGCGTGACGAGGGACTGGGCGTGGAAAAGGCAAGGACTCATTTGGCATACTGTCCTGGGCTTAAACATCGATGTTTTGCTACGAATTTCTAATTACGATATTTGGGTCCACCGGGATGGCATTGAAATGCTAAGTAGCTACCTTTCTTTCTATTATGTAATGGAAGACCATAAAAATTGGGAGCAAATTGAATGGTGATGGAGTTTTTTAGATGTTAACAGGTTTTTAGATGTTACGTTTGATGGTGATATAAGAAAGAGGTAGTTAAGAGGTTATACCTCTTGAGTTGGATAATGCCCGTAACAAAAGCCTTAATTGAACTTACCAAGAGAGAATCGGTGTAAGAGTGTCCAAAACATTAGTATTAATTATTAATTCTAAGAAGTTGTATTGAAGGTGACTAAAACATGCAATGTCTTTTTAAAATCAAAAGAAAACTTTTTCTATTCACATCGATTTCTATCAAGTCTTACTGCCCCAAAATGTATTACGGTCGTAAAGTACGCTTGCATGTGCATTCATAATGAAAAGCACACAATGATTAATATTGTTTGCTTAAATTTAAACCAGCATTAATATTCCGGTTTACCAGAGATCATTTAATTATTCACAAATAGTGTTTCAAGTAGTTAATTTATTTCGTTCTGTACTAATTTGTCTATTAGGATATAAATTAGCGATACCATAAGGCACTGATAGTTTTATTACAATTAAAATTGTAAACAAACAAAATATACTGAACGCATTCACGTCCATTAACCCTTGCGGGGTAGTCAGAGGTTCAGTTTTCCATATCCGCCATTGCGAAGGTAGTATTTATTTTATTTATCATACCAGATACTGACTATGAGTTTAATAAGTAGATTCGAAGCATCCATAGAAGTTCAAACCCCTTCATTGCGGGAATTAACACGTGCTGCTTACCTACCACCTACCTAACTGGGCACTGACTATTAGCTTAATAAGTGGTTTCTAAGTGGCCATTGAACCACTAACTTCAAAATTGCGGAAAGCGACGCAAACCTTTGACTAAGCCGCAAGGGAAGGTCTTAAATCTATTTATTTGTATTTAAGACGCTATATTGAAAAGAGGTAACGTTAGGTGTACCTATAACCGCCGAGAGTGTATGAGAAGATGTATGAATGTCAATGAAGCGAAAGTGGTCTGTCAGGATCGGGACAAATAGGGATCCGTGATTTCTGCCTACTCCTCTACAGGGAAGCAGGCGTGATGTGTATATATATATGTACTTACATACTAGTCTGGAACGTAACAAGAATGCTAACTAACTGCCATTCTGTATGTATGTATTGTTTGATTTTGTTTTTTGATAGAAGTCAATAAAATCTGGGTATATTTTAGGCTCGATCCAGGAATAAGTTATGCAACGCAGATGTCCGTTTTCACTTCGCCCCTTTTAAATCCTGGATAATCTGCGGAACAGTAAAAGCTACTTTGCCGGGATGCTGCATTCACTTGCTTTTACTTAGATTTTACTAGGATAAACTTTATAGAAATTTGCTGGGGCCTGTCTAGGTTTTACGTTGAAGGCTAGTTTTAGTTTAATTAATATAAAAAGCATACCTCCATAGCGCAGTATTTGGAAATGTTACTTACCAATGTTGTCGATACAAAGGTTTTGGACAAAAAAAGTCGAAAAAGGCTAAGATAACTTGTATTTAATGTACCTAACGTACACCAGATAAATGTTCTGTGTATTTATCCAAAATGTATAGTGTACAGTCACACCCTACATTGTTTTACTTAGGATATATAATAATAAACTTCAGTATGTTAATTTGGTTATAGTTATCTACATATAACGGTTGATGCAAATTAACATTTGTTCAATAAAAAAATTAAATTATAGCATATCTCTTGAACAACCCTTAAGAACAGCTGATAAGAAAGGCAGATAATAAATCTTTATCAAGTCCCAGACTATCTCAAGATAAATGTCAAGTGGCTAAAGGATCATGCAAATCTCGAGAGAGCCTTATCCGAAATGCTACGAATTGAAACGTGCTACGAATCCACTTGCCAACTTAATGGTCAATTTTCGCTTGTCTCACCCTTCTATACTACGTGATTAGAAATGAAATCTTAAGATTAATAATTGAATTGTTAGGATAATTTAATATGACTTTTAGGGAGGGAAGTGGGATGTCAGGATTGGTAATGTTTTTCTCTACCTGTGACGTAACGTGGTGACTATATTGTGAAAATGCTTAAATGTGGATGTGCAATCATGCTCAATGTTGGCAATATACACGTAATTTAGCCATTCTACTAATAACAAAAGTATGTATGTCTTACTTCTACCCTTGAAGAAAGGGCCCATAGCTTTACTGAGTAAAGACAGAGAAGATATGTTAAGAGATAAGGTAGATAGAAGCACTAATAGATTTGGAATAACCTTATCTAATCCAACTATTATCATTATATACATACACGTCACTATCTTTATCCAATGCAGGCTATTCCGCCGTTATTCCGTTCATATTTACAATTGCAAAATATAATCAAGGCCTTGACAATCTACTTTTCATCAGTTAGCCAATAATAAACTAGACAGGTGGTGTCTATGTTGCGTACAAGTATTTATCTGCGTATCCCAAAAAATATCAGTGTCTAGCCAGTGCCTATCCGGTGTTAACCAAATGTTTTGATTTTCAATTGGTGTTCTGTACTTATTTTAAATAAAAACACTTGACCTTGACTTAAAACTGTAAAACCTCACAATATTTTCCCTCACCGTATAGGTAGTTTTCTTATAAATTCCTATGCGCCGATGTAATGTAAATAGACCTTTTTTGGACAGTTTTAGAAGTTGACCATGAATATTACATCCATAAAGGCTCTCCACACGTTATTTTCAACCATTTCACATCCATAAAAGTAACGTCTCATTTTTTGTTCTGTCCCTGGATTATGCAGGGTACGAGTATGAATATCTTTCGTATTCCGCACTGATCGGGCTTCTAGATGTCTTAGCATGTGGTCTTTGATTTACGAGCTGTTTATCAAACCCTGCGGCAGTGGGTCTCTGCATACATAACTGGGCAAATATCGCAAATATGGCCCAAGGTACGAAATGGGAATTTTAAGCAAACGACGACATTTTGGTTTTTATTTTTTAGATGGATTTTGTTTGTATTTGAATGGATGTAAATAGACATGTGTTTAACTTAGTTTCTGCCATGTTAATAGTCTTAGTATATGTTGAACATTAATAGATTAAGGGTAAATTTTTGAACGAAAAGTTGGTTAATTAATATATTTAATATAAATTATTTCTTTATAACAAATTAGATGCTTAAAGTTACTGATAATATAATGATCTATCCAAAGATATGTCAACCCATAAAATATCTTCCAATAATAAGTAAAACTTTATCACCTTTTACAACCTTCAAAAAGGCAGTTCTCTCCCTTCTTACAAAGTTCAAGCCCTTGCAATTACGTACACAATACGTTTTATTGAGTAAATAAACGCATATCAATGTAACAGAGTAACTTTCGGAACAAAGCTGAAGTTACCCCAACAAATGTTTTGAAGTCGCTCCGTCGATGGTAGGGACAGTTTGGCAGTTAGTTTGTTGTAATTCGAATTGTTTACGCATGTTGGGATTGTTGGGTTAACAAACAACATGTTTACGATTGAAACTTTATACGAGTATGGAGTGGAAGAAAATAGATACACACTCTCTATCTAATATGTTTTATCAGTCGGATAATTTGATGGATATTCTTTGCTGGCTTGTATCTTTATAAGTAGATAGAGGCAACTAAGGGAGTATTTATGCAAGTGTTATAGAGATGAGCTAGCAACGTGTAACTGATTATACAGTCATATGAAACATCGTGAGGAAACCTGCCTATCCCTAGACTTCCTATCCATGGATAGACAAAAGTCAGTGCCTATATATGGCGATTCGGTTCACTATCCATTAGGTGATGTCTGTTTGAAACGCGGGCTTCGAGTGACCCATATTCTAAATTGTCTTCGATATTTCGGAGATGGGCACTCAAGCCTCTGGCTACCCTGCCAAAATATAAAAGGGAGTGTGTATTTACTCAAGTTGTAAAGCGTATGTATGTTTATGATATGTCAATTTGCTAGTCTATCGCCCATTAGCTCCTATTTACCTTTAATTCCTTTATCACTTCTTACGAATAGGAAGAAAAATAAGCCAGTAAGCATTAAAATTACGTCACAGAATAGCCTCTAGGTCATATCTAACAAAACGTTCTTTAGCCATTGATAGAATGCTTTTGTTAGATATGTATACCACGACCTAATATTATGAAACCTCTTTCAATATGAAACCTTATTGTCGTCCCATCCTGTAAAGGTGCTGTTGTCATCCGTTTTAATGCCTTTGAAAATAGCAAAAAGGTTGTCTGCAAAAAATAGTGCTTTCATAGCCCATAGGTATTGTAATTTAGGCCTTATTGTAAACTGTATAGAAACTTGCAAATCAGTGATGTTATAAGTACCTTTAAATGCTAAGTAGATAGAGGTGTATGGATGTCAAAAAAGGTGAATTTTACTTTAAAAAAACTTTTTGTATGTAATAAAATACGCACTTAACATGAACTTTAATACTTTTATACGATTTCTTAAGTAATTTTAGTTTTTGAAGAAGATAATTACAATATATAATAAATATAGACATACAACAGTCAGACAGATGCTATATTGAAAAAGGGTGACGTTAGGAGTACCTATAATCGCCGAGTGTGTATTAGAAGATGTATCAGTGATCTCTGCCTTCCCCTCTACAGGGAATTAGGCGTGATGTGTATGTATGTGGATACAATATATGTAAATGTGCTACTAGTTAATTTTTGCTTGGCTTACCATATTGAAATATGATTATCACAATGGTCAGTTGATAGTGTATACATTCCTGCATGCATATATTCACGCCTCTACGTCTCTAACGGGATAGGCAGAAACTATTGATCGCCAACTGGGACGATCCTGACAAATATCTTTCTTCACTCACATCCTAATTAACCTTTTAAAACATGCTCTTATTTATCTGAATAAACTGAAAAAGCAAATGGTCGTGAATTTTTATGTTAATAGAACAACCCTTATGTGAATGTGTGTGTTTATAATAATAATATTAAGTACACTATTACACCAATTGAACGAGCCCCTTGGTAAGTTCATTTAAGACTTGTGTTAAGGGTACTAGTTGTAGTCTACATTGATATACGAACCTCAGAATATAAAGGCTTTAATAAACATAAAAGAACAGTCCGTTAGACATTACGTAGGAATATTGAATAACAGATATTATGAATACAACAGTTTGGCACTTGGCTGACTCTATGGAGGTAAAGGTTGGATAGCAATAATATTATTATGATACTACGAGTATACCACATTCACCCCCGCCTGTCTATGATGTAGTCTTGTAGATGACTTCGAAGTCTCCGAGCCCTTATGGGTCTCTCTTGAGCCGGAGAATCATCATCGAGCTGTTGTTGAGGTAAGTCTTCAGGAGATTCAGTATCAGATCCTTCTACATCTTCAAAGTCGTTAGTCGACTGGTCTACGTCTCCAGGTAATGGTGCCAATTGTCTGTTTGAAACTGTTGATTCTCGGCCATCATTTCGTCTAACGTATGAATATGTTGGGTTGCTATGAAGTAGTTCTACTTCTTCAACAACAGGGTCGTTCTTGTTGCGGACATTTCTTCTCATTAGAATAGGTCCTGGTACGAGCCATGACGGAATAGATTCTCCTACTGGAGTGCGTCTTGGAAACGAAAAGATTCTTTCATGAGGGGTTGTGTTAACCGAAGTGCACAAGAGTGAGCGAACGCAATGTAATGCTGGCTTAACTGCAAGTTCCCAGTTTTCAATTGGCATATTCTTGGACTTCAGATTGAGTTGTATCGTCCGCCATAAGGTTCCGTTTAACCTTTCCACCTGCCCGTTACCTTGTGGGTTATAAGGTGTTGTTCGAGAAGAAGCGATTCCTTGTTTTCTCAGAAATGTTTGTAGTTCTTCCGACATAAAGGATGAGCCTCTATCACTGTGAATATACAAAGACTGACCAAAGTAGAAAAATATCTCTTTAAGACATTCGATAACAGTTGCAGTCGTCATGTCCTTGCAAGGGAATGCAAAAGGATAACGCGAGTATTCATCGATTGCTGTAAATAAATATTTATTAGGCGTATTAGAGGGAAGGGGGCCCTTAAAGTCAATATTGAGCCTTTCAAATGGGGCGATAGCTTTTATTAAGGTACCCTTTGCTTTGAGAAAACGTGGTTTTATTTCGGCGCACACTCGGCATGATGCAGTCATTTGCTTAATTTCTTCAAGTGAGTACGGTAAATTCTTAGCCTTCGTATAATGAAACATGCGAGTTATTCCAGGGTGAGATAGTGCATCATGCAGTTCCATAAGCTTCGTGTTAGTCATGTAAGCACAGACCCTTGATAGAGCATCCGCAGCGACATTTTCTACCCCAGGCCTATAAATTATGTCGTAGTTGTAGCACGATAACTCAAGGCGCCATCTTTCGAACTTGTCATTTTTAATCTTAGAAGAGTGTTTTTGGTCGAAAATGTGGGAAACTGACTGCTGGTCGGTAATGAGAATGAAGTGCCGTGAGATCAGTAAATGTCGCCATTTTCTTAGGCTTTCCACTATTGCGCATGCCTTTTTTTCTACTGATGCATGTCTACGCTCACAGTCTGTTAAAGTCCTGGAGAAAAATGCTATTGGCCGTCCTCTTTGTGAAAGTGTAGCGGCTATTGCATAGTCAGAGGCGTCCGTCTCAACCGTCAATATTTCTTTGTTATCAATAGCGACTAGTGCTGCTTTCTGAATTTCTGACTTCAGCAGTTTAAAACACGATAGGGCTTCATTATTTAACGGAAATTTACAATAGTTCACTAGCGGCTGTATCTTGCCTGAAAAGTTCTGAACCCATTTCGCGTAATGCGCGAAGAACCCGAGCGATCGTTTCAGTTCAGCTTGATTAGTAGGTACTGGTAATTCAAGAAGTGGTTTAAGGCGATCTTTGTCTGGTTCAATGATGTTGTTCGTAATAGTGTAGCCTAATAGACTTACAGATGTCATGTTGAATTTGCTTTTCTCTTTGTTCAGAGTAAGGTTGTATTTGGAGACTGCTTTCATGAACTTGTCGAGGTTCACATCATGTTCTTTTTGTGTTTTTCCGCACACTGTGAGATCATCAAGATATGCAAAAGTTCCATCGAGTTTCTCTTGTTCGATGATAAAACTAAGAGTGCGCTGGAACGCAGCAACGCCATTCATGACTCCAAATGGAATTCTAGTAAATTGGTAGAGTTTACCATTCGCCTCAAAAGCTGTAAAAATCCTTTCTCTTTTTAATATAGGTATTTGATGATATGCAGATTTCAAATCAATTTGACTAAATATGTTGAATCTTGCAACCTTAGACACGATGTTTTCGACATGAGGTAGAGGGTACGCGTCTAAGTACGTGAATTTGTTGATCGTTCTAGAGTAGTCAATAACAAGACGTTTACGATGATTGCCACCACCAGTCACAAGCACTTGAGCACGCCACGGAGAGTTACTTGGTTCTATTACCTGGTCTTGAAGTAACTTTGAAATCTCTTGTTGAATAAAATTCTCTTCTTCGTCAGAGCGTCTTCTTGATTTGATAGCAATAGGTGCAATGTCGGCAGATAGATGAGCAAATATGGATGCTGGTGGGACTGTAGCTTCTATCACACATATTTGTAAAGGTTCCTTTGCTCCTCCGAATTGGAACTCCAACTTCGAGTGGTCTTTGAGTATGTCATGGCCGACTATGACGTCAGCGCAAAGGTTATCTACCACTAGTAGAGGGAGGGAGGGAGGGGTAGTAGAGGGCGGTGTTTGTAAACATGCTTGTCAATTGTAAGAGTAGCAAAGCAGATAGCACCAACAAAGGACGTGTGATCAACTGAAGCAAGAGAGATGGTCTGGTTGTATGGCTTTAGTTGGAGCTTCATTGTTTGGGTGATGTTTCTATTTATAAAACTCACAGAACTTCCCGTGTCAATCAGAGCGTCCACACGAGTGTCATTCACGGTTATTGATATAGTCGCTGTCTTGAGACTTGCTGGAGAAGCAGCTGAAAAGACTGAATTTGTCGGAAAAAATACGGCATTGCTCTGTTTAGTAGCAGATTTGCTACCTGAACGACAAACTTTTGAAAAATGCCCTATTTTGCCGCAGTTTTGGCGTTCTGAACGAAAAGCAGGACATTTAATTCGTCTGTGTACTTTTCCTCCGCAAAAAAAAACACTTCTGTGACGATGACGGTGGAACAGCGGCTGTTACTTCAGAGTTATTCGACGATGTACTTAGTCTCGTTTCGTTTTCTGGTGCTGACAAGGCATTCAATGTTTGGTTGTTGTCCTCTATTGTTTGACAATCCTTTTGAGCAGTTTCTATTGTTTGTGCCTGCTTAATAGCTGCATCCAACGTTACAGTACAATTTTCCAATAGTCGTTCTTTAATTTTGGTCGATTTTATACCTGATATAAAGGCCCCTCGTATAGCTTGGCTTTCGTGTTCGGAAGCTTCAACTTTGGTGTAGTTACAGTCCTTAGCTAGAAGACGTAATTCTCGAACAAAGTCTGCAATAGTCTCAGTTGATTTCTGCTTCCGCGTTGTAAGTATGTGGCGAGCTAATATTTCATTTTTAGGCGTTATGTACATGTTTTTAAGTACTGTGATTGCAGCTTCATAACTTTCAGTACCCTTTATATGGTTGTAGATATTAGCAGACAAATGATTAGCGAGTAACTTTACCTTATCTTGCACAGGTGTAGTTGGCGAAGCTTCTGCTTCGATGAAGTTTTCGAAGGTGTATAGCCAGTGGGTCCATTTGGCTTCAGCGCCGACACATTCTGGGTCAACTTCAAATTTGTCAGGCCGCAGATATTTAGCGAAAGGATCGACATCATGTCTTTCTTTAGCCATATTTTATGTTTATTAAATTGTAGTCTACATTAATAAACGAACCTCAGAATATAAAGGCTTTAATAAACATAAAAGAACAGTCCGTTAGACATTACGTAGGAATATTGAATAACAGATATTATGAATAGAGATCCCGCCACATAAGGTGGCAGTAGCCAAACTTGGAACTAAATTTGACGTTTCCGCCATTGCGTGTTATTTTGTATGAAAGGTAAATTTAGTATTACCAGCGTTGTGTTTTTTGCCCACTCTTTGTAATTTTTATGTTTGTTAAGGGTGATTATAATAAATTGATTTCCGGAGTTTCTTGTTAGTTCTTCTCCAAGTTAAGGTCTCCGCTGATCTAACCTCGGTAAAAAATATGTACAGGCAATGCTCAGTGCCATGTTTGAAATAATAGTTTTAAGAGATTCGCGATTTATACTCATGATATAAAATATAAGGGTGTGTATAAGATTGATTGCAGCTGTGGGAAATCCTACGTCGGACAGACTAAACGGTCTTTTGCGGACAGAGTGAAGGAACACATAATATATAATAAGAAGGATAAGTCCCGTT
>JAMBLF010001477.1:0-79673 GCA_030578115.1 Leucoptera coffeella | reverse complement strand
TCTTCCGGAGTAAGGGAAATAAGTACTTTGATGGTTGAGTTGATGGTGAAGTTGGATGAACAACTCTTAGGTAATGAAGTATGAAATCTTTATTATATTTTAATGACTCAATTCCAATATTATGTATCACCGCTTTGGTTAAGTTAACATCTTACGTGATTTTTTTAAGAATAGGGTTTCGAAATACATTAGGTATTAACGTCCTAGTTAAAACTAGACTCAATATTATACCATTTATTGCAAAAGCTTCTTTAAAACTATCCAAGGAACATATACATGGTCGCTATAAATTTATCACTAGCAACACAAACATATATATTAGCATGAAGTTGCATTTATTCATGAAATGTAGGTAAATCATATGCTCGGAATCCCTCGCTAAATTATAGCTGGAATCAATTTAGTTAAGCAACCCACCTCACATAGCGGCGGTAGGGTAAGACGGGGTTTTTCGCGCGGAACCGACTTCCGGTCCCTCCCTCCATCCGACTTCCGGCCGCCGCTTTGTTGTGGCCTTTTTAAATTATTATTTTCCTTGCGACCGCGGTCTGTGCTTTTTGTTCGGCCATCTCTCGCGTAGTTTTTGTAAATGGATTAAAAGTTGCCCTCGCCTTACTTGCGTTTGCTCTCGCCTGTACTCCTCGTTTTTGATCACACTTTGCACAATGCCTCCGACTCGAGTGTTTAGGACTGTACAGTATATTTTAAACTTAACATAGCACTAGGTACTACGTACAAAATTGACATGTATAGGAGTGCCATAATTTGCTTAGTATTTTAAGATACGCATCTTCTTAGTCATATTCAGATTACTATGCATAGATACGAAAAACTGGAAATAGGCTGCTTATAATCCTATAGACTCCATCCATCGCTTTACTTTTCTTACTCTTAACCTCCGTTCAACATCAAAAAAGACTCAACTATTTACCAATCTGATTTACACCTAAAACTGAAAAGGTATTTGTATGGTCAACGTAAACCTTACCCAGTGTAGTCGAAAAGCCAATACATTCCGCAGGCCGTTAGCCGCAAATACTTTCCGAGCCACTAGTCAACACTCCACTCGCATCAAAGCCTTGATTGATCCCTGGCGAGGCGGAGGCTGCGCCGCTGACATTTGGTAAAGCCTCCGCAAACAGCGCCTGGATTCACGTCGGTGTAACTCCGATTAATGTTCACACTTGGTATGCGTAGAGTCAAGCTGTTAACGAACAGTAAACTCAAATAATGTTATCACTTTATGGATGAATTAAACTTGAAAAAAATAATAACTCTACACCTTTTCAGTGTAACTGGTATGTGTTGTGATTTAATTAACATAAATAATAGTCTACATTATATCAATAATTATTGTTTACTAACCTGTTCTCGAATAGATTCCTTAATAAATGTTCCATAATGCCGAGAGCAAAACGAACTAGTTCCGACTTATACCTAGGTCCTGGACTAGCACGAAAGAATAATATGCCTATAATAGGTGAATAACACATAGCTGTCAAACACAATCACCACGCCAACCTGAGCCATCAAAATGTAATAACATTGTCAACCGGGAACCCATTCGGAACCCTATAAATATGGGCCTGCAGCATCCCGCAAACAAAATAGGCTTCTACGCGGTAGTTATTCCCGCCATCCATCTCGCTGTGACAGGCTTTTCAGGGAACATGTGTTTTTTGCAGCCGTAAATTGATGGAATAGTTGATGTCACTGTATTGCACGTTCTGATAGCCTGCAATTCACTCACTTTTATGTGTACTTTAAATGGGTGACGCAATGTGCTTGAAATGACTAGGAATTGTAAATACAAATGAGCATAGCTAAAACAATATAGAATACATACATTGAGGAAGTTTATGCAAATATCTGTTTTTAAAAAGCAATGTTTAGAATATTATTTAACTATTCAAATGGTTCTGTGATTAAAAAGAAAGGTGCAAAAACCGAAGTTATTGGTCCCCGTCTTGCTGTATATATTTATCTGCGATGAAGGTAGTGACCATAACAAAGTTACACCATGTTAGATCTTAAAAACAGACTCTCGCCAACTCCCTAAATGATAAATGTAATACATATCAGTTCCAGCTTACATCAAACGCTTGTAAATCGCTGTAAGCTCGTTGTTAGATCACATTAATTAAAAGCAGAACAATAGCGATGCTGGAGTAATTGCCGGGCGATACGTCGGCTGACTGGGGCCGATTTGATTGCGCCGACCACAGATGGCGGTGGCGATAATCTGCAGATTAAGTGCGTCTGAATTATCACCCATATGTTGTGATTGTTATTGTAATAGTTTGCCTGTCTGTGTGGTTAGATAAGTAGAGAATTTAGTTGTTGGATGTAGAATCGACACTAATATCTTCGAAATAAATTATCATGTAATCATAATATACTCGTACAAACTTAATATTGAACGTAGTTTTATACTTTTACGCAAGATAAAACTTTCGAGACGATACACTTCCACACTCATTTTACTACTATTTCAACCACAAACTATAACTATTTGGTAGCGGATATAAAAAATAATAAAAAACCAATGCAAGAACGTATTTGAAACTTAATCAGTCTTATAACCATCTCTACCCATGGCTACCGAAACTATGTATTTAGCCTGTCATCTGAAATAGATTCAAATCGGAGTACAGGCCATAGCTAGGAGACAAGCCATTCCATGTCCTAAGTAGGTCCTGCGCCATTCCGCCCTCACTAAATCACGGCGGGCAGCGCCGCGCTAGCCACTTATCGATATCGATGATTTATTATTTAAATCACCTTCGGATTCTATGTACGTTTCGGTTCACTGACTATTTTAACGGGAACTTTGTCGATAAATTAACGGAGATGGTCTTGGGAAATTGTGTCTGAAATACTGGTCAGTAAATACTGCAAATCACATTAACAATACAAATACGAGCTTAATTGATACTAGATAATGCGCTGGCGATGTTTCGTGAAAGTATGTGAAATCTTGTAGGAGGCAACTAAGGGACTAGAGGTCTTAAATGTCACCAATGGTACACATAACATCACAACCCTATATTAATGCTAAAAAGTAAACTAGAAGATAGCATTGTCTCTCTAAGTTCTGTCCAGTCCGATAGCAATAAAAGGACGTGACTTTATATATAATTATACGCCAAATAAATCTATCGACCTAATTTAAATAAAACTAATGTATCGATAGCTAACATTCCAGCCATGTCCCAGCACTGAATAAATCACGGATCCCTTTATTAGAATGAGCGGAAGGCCTCTATAAATCTCTCAGGCTAATCTCACAATGAATTTTCATAAAGAGCGCATCCGAGCTAATGCGCTAGAAAGCTAGATTTTGTTTATCCTGTACGTGGCTAGAACTAATGCAAGACCTAAATGGATGAAGAAAGGTTCTATTTACTCCTAAAACGTGGATTAACAAGAAGATTTAGGGAATAGAGGATTCAATGGGTTCTATTAGGTGATGAGATAGCAACCTGTTACTAATATTTCATATTAATATACTCTTTAGTTATGCTAAATATTAACCCTAACCTAATTTAGCTAGTCCATTTAAAAACTATTGGACATTTAGCTTTGAAACTTTCACTAATATTTCATTTATAAAGTTTTTACCTATGCATTTTAACAAAAATTTTTTGAATACCGAATCGAGTCGCTGTAATCAGTCCTGAAACTTGTGAAAGGAAATGAGTGTATTGTATGTAGTATGTGTGTGTGTATTTGTGACTAATAGAGCGGATGTGAGGCCGTAAATATCCGCCGCTAGAATTAGTTTCGCTGATGTGTTATGGAGATTTAGGGTTGGCTCGTGACCTTTGTTTATGTATGAAGGCTATTACTACGGAGGCACTATATAATGCTATAACTTCTAAAGCTACTCTTCTAATGTATAGAAAATTATCTTGTGGAAATGTCAGTGTTAAAGTATTAATATTAGTATAACAATGTATACTTTTTTATACACATTCGTATTCTACTTCTATTATTTCATCTTTAGCCATAAATATAACTTCTGTATTAAAGCAAAAACAATAGAAGATTTTACGCTATCCAGCCTTTCGAAATTTTTTCATATCAACACTCTTTGGGCTAATCTAAAGAATTAATGATTTGGTTACGATAAGTGTATTCATGTTTCTTTTACTATACCTCTGCATATGTAAAACGCGTTCACGACAATTAACCCTTCCGGTATAGTCAGAGGTTTAGGTTTCCATCTCCGCAATTGCGAAGGTAGTAATTCTATGACCACCTCGAACACACATGTTAACCAGAATGTCTGAATTTATTTATAAGAAATATTAGTACCTATACTGTACCGTACCGTATCAATTAATCCATGAGCAATCAACATTCCATCCACCTTTGAACAACACGGACTAGCGAAGTGCCTTTTTGAATAGTTCGCAATCGAATCCCCATTTGGGCGGTTTTTCAGCGGAATCAATCAGTGCTAGTCGGTCAACAGTCGCCGAGTCGCCCGTTGAATACCACACGTGATTTAGGCATGTAGAGAGTAAAAACCAAAGGGTACGCAATTAACATGCGTTTGTAGTAGACTGAATTTTGGTGTCAATTATGTATTTACTTTAAAGTTATTTGTAGTTGTATTAGAATGTTGGTACATTACGGTATAACTAAAACGTACTTATAGTGTAAACGTATTAAGTACGTTAAATAGGAAAAGAACAGTTTTTTTGTGACGAGGGTTATCTAAGTTGAGTTATTGCCTTAAAAATATGTAAGGAAAACTCCCAGTTCTTATTAAAAATAACACGACAAATCGATTGGTCGAAGACTTAAATAATTCATGTACAATTACATTATACTTTAGTTCACCAAACTTTAAATCATTTGTTTTACATTCCATTTATCCAATGTCTTTAAAAGCAATAAATTATATACCTCTACCTTTGGGCTGTGACTTGAACCCTCCTCAACTGGTGGAGCGCAAAGTTGGCCCTCGTCAGCTGCAGCGATCGATCCCAATGACTCGCGATTAACATCCATCAATCGACTCGAATAACTTCGCCACTGGTGCACTGTCAACGCCGCTTAAGAACAGGCTTTAAGAATACGATGAATCTATTAAGTCGAAACTGCCACGACCTTACTAAACTATTATGCACTTAAATCTTAAGAACGCTTAAGTCTTAAGATATTAAATAATATCGTAAATTCAATTATTGTTGTGATTCAAGCCTTACTTGTACTGTGTATGACTAATGTAGTTAAGCAGGTCAATGGTAAATATTATACAATGGACTGTAACCTACAGCATTTTCCATATTATCCCTTATACCTTAGTCGCCTTATACGACTTTATTATAAAGAAAACAGCTTGTTACCAATATAGTAACGTTTCTGGTTGTGCATGCAGTACGTAAATAGCGAACCATACTACTCGTATTTATTAGTTTAAATTGTATAATAGTGTAAATTTAACTAAAAAACAGTTACCTCAACTCAAACAAAGTGACAAAATGGGTCGCCGATTGGCTGAAAGTGAATTAGGCAGAGCCAACCATCCGTGTCTACCCCCGGGGGCAATTTAGAGTTCTTTTCTCTCGATGCTCCACACCGAACGACCAATTGGCACTGACTACGGATTCGCGCCAGAGAACTGCTACGGAATTAGATAGAACAACGTGATTGGACATAAACACTCTTTTATCCTTATAGTACTTTTAAAAGAACTTTTTACTTAATGCTTACATACATAGAGATAGGCTCTTTTACATACACACATATACATCACGCCTGATTCCCTATAGAGAGGTAGGCAGATATAACGGATCCCCATCCGTCCCGATACTGACAAACTACTTTTGCTTCATTGACACATCGTACACCTCCTCATACACACTCGGCGGTTATTACCGTACCGTACTTCTGACATAGCCTTTTTTCAATATGTGTAACATATATATACTTTTGTTTAACTCTAAAAAGTCAGTTTCTCTAATCTACTTCATATACTGTTATGTCCTATATCAATAATAAATGCCATACATTAATACCATATCAGATAAAACAGAAAACATTTGTTTCCTTGTTCCAAACAAATCATCAATACATTTCCGAAGCAAAAAATGCCCAAACAACCTTTGTGAGCGCCATTAATCCGGCTGTCCACCCGGGGCCCACTTCGGTCGTGGCGAAGACAAATGAGCGCCGATTCGTCACTCGCAAAAAACCACCCTCACGCACAATGATACAAAACATTCGATTTACTGCACTGGTATACCCGAAGGGAGTTTATACAGCCACCCTTAAAAACCGATTAATCAGCCTGTAACAGCCCACTGCTGGACGTAGGCCTCCCCAAGGGCACGCCACAAGATACGATCACTCGTAAAATTAATAAGCCAGTGAATTTCTTGTAGTCAAAGGTCCATCTGGTAGGAGCAAGCTACACTAATTTTGTCGAAACGTAGCCTACATACTTTTTATCTTACTACATACGTATGAGTCTATTTATTCATTTTCAATACGGTATTGAACATTTAAAGGATATATTATATGAAATTGCTGTAGGAACTACATATTATTATTTCGTGTTTTTATTATTAGAACTCCTATTACTATGATAACAAATTTATTATAACAGAGTCATAGGCTTTCTTTCGGTTATCTCCCCACTATGTATCTATTCTTTCAACCAAAATGTATTCAAGACTAAATAAAACGTACGTTCTTGAAAACTGTGGCCCCATGCATCTCTTAGAGGTTATATAATAAGAGTTTTAGCTTTGAAAGTCTGCTTAAAAACAGAATTTCTCCCCCTTTGTTAATTATGGCCGCGATCCAGTGGAGTGGACTCTCTGCGCACTCCCTGGGGCCTCCGAAATGAAAGGAATTCGTCGCCAGGTTTGGGGAGGGAAAATGAAATTATTCAGAATTATCAAATGTAAAATTTAACCATAATTTTATGTAAGCGGTGGCTCTATCCACGACATTTTTAAATTACAGTTACATATTAATATGTTGATATTTAACTTGTACGGTTACTAAATTGAGTGTTTTGTTGTAATTCAACGACCTTTGTAAAGGAAACAACCAAAAGTGATTAAATTATTGCTACAATTTACAATTAATATCACAATAATAGTTTCATTTATATAGATTTTATAATACTATTTATATCCTGAAATTATTGTTGTATTAAAGATGAATACTTTTCTATAAAATATGTCATCTATAATCCGTTCATTTTACTAATTATTATGTTTTTTTGTTACAGGTACTTTCAACAGTTTATTCCCAATCAATCCGTAAGGCCTTAAATACACAAACTATACTACACAACTACATACCAATATCTTCACATCAATTCAAACTACGATCATAGTATCTAACAAACTTACAACCTTTGTCATGCATTTTCGAAACTCGGTCAAAATCTGCACTGTAAAGTATTCAGATTTATCCCCTCAAATGTTTACCTCTCGTCCGTGAGGTGACTCTTGAGTATGCTTTAGAGTTTTGAGCTGAAATATGATTTGGTGGCGTTTGGAGAATGCTGCTCGGATTCCAGCGAGAGATTTTCGGAGACAGGTGACATTGTAACGACGCGGGGAACTTGATTCTACTATTTCATTTTAGAATATTAGTTCAGTTCTTTCAGGGGATAAATTTAATTATTGGTTGAATGTAAAAAATAGCTTTAAACTCTATTTGATAAAAACTTTTACTCAATTCTCTTGTCACCTGGAAAATTAAGTTTCTGTTTGACGTGCTTTGGTAGGCAATTAGATAAATTTAACAAAGCCATAGGCACTGTCAAATACGCCATCTTAAACTCTCTAATAGATGAATTTAATATTGTAGCTTCGTTAGTCTGCTACAATACGATATTTAATATTTCAATAGAATCTAAAAAGTAGAATCGGGTGTCTGAGATATTCCGTCCAAAGTGCGCCAGTAGACGCATAGCCCAAGATGCGGATGTCCATTGTGCCTCTGAGGCTTTGACGGCCCCATATCTCACATCGTTATGTCCAAATATTTGGATACTTGGAAAATATAGTTTTATATTTAGTCTTTTAACGGTATATTTTACAATTTAGTAGCGTCTAATCTCTTTTTCTCCTCTGTGGTGACGCGTGCTATCTCCGAATCGTAGACTGTAAATAGAATAACCTTTTTACAATGGCTATCATAGAAAATGATTAGATTAGTTGTAATGTCATGATATCTATATTCCCTATAAATCTTCACCATCCCCAAAACATTATATATATATATATAGGCTACTATCTAAATACTATTATTTAGAAGTTCCACTTAAAAAAGAATTCAGGAACTGTATTTAAAAACCGCAAACCACAGATGTCGCTAGTACAGCCACTAATATTGACTAGGAGCAAGCCACACCTCATTGATTAGGTAGAACACAAGTTGCTTAGCAGAAGCCACTTCCTGCATGTTCAAGTTGGGGATTTATGCTGGGGCAGGGCTTAATTGTGCCAGTTCAGAGCCAGGCGGAGTTCTCAACCGGATTTAGCACTAAGATTGTATTAGCTATGGATTGGACTAACTTCTTCCTAGCTAATGGACGCTGAAAGCTGGTTAGGTGCCATTATGGGGTCCCAAGTTTCATCGTATTTAAGCATAAGAATATTCGCTCACTGTGAAGTCATAAAAGCTGACTTAAGCTTCAATCAACTGAGTTAGTAGGTTTCTAAAATTATTTATACCCTGATCATGCAAAATTTGATCTTGTTTTACATATGACTTACTCATATAAAACCTTCCGTGGTAGTCAGATGCTACAGTAACCATTATTGTAAATTTTGTACGACTTGTAGGAATTTCATTTATAACATGTACTGCCTTTTGGCAGAGTAAATAACAGAACAAAATGGTTAAGACGTAAGTGTTTCAGAATGACCCTCAAGTGCTTAGTACGTCTTTAGACTCTCGCTTAAGCCCTAAATTCCTACTAAATAGCGTGTCACTTTAAGTCTCAATGGTATACTCGTAGCTTTCTAGAACAATCCTTTTACTAAGAGTGAAAATCGTGTTTTTAGTGTTCGATAGTATAGTTTATTAAATAATATAAATAGTGTTATAAAGTAGTCTTGATGTAACGTAATTAACGTTTATCCTTTTGACGTGGACAGAAGTTCAGAGACATGAGCTCTTTTTAGTGATTTAGCGATATCAGAGTTATGATAGTATTGATTTGTAATTTACGTGATGGGTTGCCAATCTATCACCCTATAGGTTGCTAGAACTCTAATCCTTATTCGTTTTTTACTATAAATACTATACGAGATATAAAATTCTGCTTACACCTCATACGATCTGATGGTTATATACTAGTACATTGCACATATTTTGGTGTAATTCTGTTTTCCATACATTGATAACATTTTATCCCAGTTAGTTGAGGTAGTATTTTTCGCGGCATGTAACAGATTCCTTCAAAGCCTCTGTCGGAATGGACCGGATCTGTTCATTTCCTGCTATGCTACGAACTGGGACCCTTAGCCTTAAAGTGTTGCGGCTATAAACGGTGTTATTCGTAGCTGCGTAGAATCGTAGTGTGAGGTTTGGTGGAACTTACAGTTGTGTGAATAATATGGTTACCATACGATAGATTTTGTCTTTTTTTATAATATGTATAAATGCCAGATAGTAGACCCGTAGCCTTTAATCTTTAATCTGGATCAAAATTACCTCGTAACATAATATCTTCACAGTCATATTATAGGATGTTACAGATAATAATAATTTAGGCCACTATTGCCAATTGAACTAGCCCTTTGGCAAGTTCATTTGATACTTGTACTAAGGTTACTAGTCAATGTATATTTAAGAAATATATAGTTATTATACTTAGATAAATACATATATAGTAAATATAATCAGCATGCCGAAGAATAGCGTAGGTCTTAACTCTGCCTCCTCTGGGAATCGAAACCAGGACCCCGCGATTAGCGTTCAGATCGTTTAACCAATCGCGCCACGGATGTCGTCAAAGAAATAATATAGTATATATATAATATATCTATATACGTAAAATCATAGTAAGCGAAAAGTAAATATTGGATTCAATAAAAGTATATGTAGATGTACATCTGAATCGATTCATTAGCATTATTAATTAACAATAGTAACGCAATTGGGCCGCCATGAATTATGTGCCGCCATTTGCAATTAACCATACATGTTGACAGTTATGTAATTGCAGATCGGGGATCGTGTTTCATAACTGCTCGGCTCTAGACTAATGGATCTTGATTGTTTGAATTGTATCACGGTATTGCATACAGGTAGCTAATATTAGTTTCTAAAGGAATAAAGCAGCTAACAGAATGTAGTTTGGAACAATATGAAAAGTCTCACTTGTCATATTATAACATTTATTAATGCTAAGAGTTGGTGCACTAAGAGTTTTATATTTTAGTGATACAGAGAATACTTAAAAGGTTGGTATGTTTTTAGTTTATATGAGATAACTACTTATCAATCTGTTAACTCAATCTAACGTCACATCTAGTAATGAGCTTTATAAGACTAAAGACACGAGACAATAGAGCTCACTCCATATTTATACCACTTTAATAAGACTGAGACACTTCTCAATGCACTATTTGCACAAAAGAAACTAATTAGCGATGCCCCGACTAGACAATTAGAGCAACAACTAAAAACAAACAGCTAAATAATGGGGATTAAATGCATGGAAGCGGAGGTCGGCAGAGGAGTGGGACTAATTATTGTTACATCTGGAAAAGTGCCAGAACAACGGTCCTTACAGACGCCCGTTATATTTAAAGCTTTGTTTCACTTCCTGAGAGAAGTTGAGTTTGCAGTACCTTGGCAATTCAGAAGCTTTTTGTAAGTGATCGTAAATAAGGAACGAAACCGTCTTGAGTGGTAGTCTGTATGAAAAGTAAAGAGGTTCGAAGTAGTTTCGTTTACTTATAGATAACTTAGGTAGGTCTCAAATTTCAGTAACAAAACATATAACATATAGTAGCTATGTTTTAAGTAACCTTATTCAATCAAAGATATCAATTTATTTTAAGTTTATCCAGACTTGTAATCGTAAATCGAATAAATATCAGTTAAGATAGCGTCTGATCTTTAAAATGCTTTGCTTTGAACAATCTAAGCAAACTCCATCGGGGCTGAGAACCTAATTACTTATTTCTAATGAATCGCCTCGTGATTTGATTAATAGGCTTCGGATGCGGAGGCAACTAAGCAGCCCTCTCAGAGTGATTTGGGGATTTCTTTAAGGCGTCGGCCCTCTCAGATTCCCTCCCAATTAGCTGGAGTCGAATTAAACAGTGCAGCTTTGATCAAAAGAGCTTCTTAGGGCGCGATACAAATTACACTTTGAAATCTCATCTTGTTTGCCCAGGTCATAGCCCGTTCATTAATATTCAAGCATCTGCAAGATTGTTCAAGTCAAGGTTAAAGTAAACTTTGGCTCTTCATTAATTCTTACTCTATATGAGGGGATTGGAAATAATTTAGATTATACGTGTATATTTAGAAAAGATACTTCTTAACTATAAACCTAGAAAACTACTCACTAGACCTAGAAAACACATGTAATAAATGGCGGACTTAAACAATGCAGCTTCCTGCAAAATTATACTACTCTGTGATAAATGGGTCTAGTCACACATCAATATGTATCTTATTGGACTATAAATTCAATGCCTTATCTTATACATTTAAACGTTCATTCATCCATTGATTCGACAACAAATCAAACCATCTGTATCCAGCACAAATGCGGACGCTACCAACCAACCAAAGCATATCAACATCAACCCCATCAAACGCTTTCGCCAAACCAGTGAAGTGTAAATAGAAGTGCCAAAGGATTTAGACACGAGTGATTTTGAAATGGAGATGGCGGCCGCCAGCTGATAAAAGTGGTAGTGAGGAGTGGAAAGTGCAAAAGGTCCTCCCCGACCCCCCAGTTCCGGACCATCCGGGGACATGGCCGGGCCGGCCTCGCAAGAAGCCTGCGGGGCCGGTCCGGGACAGTTCGCAGAAACCCCCCCACAAATGGTCCCTAGACTGGCCTGTATGGGAGAGGTTCCTCACAGGGGGCCTGTGCTACGGTTGTGGCGGTGATTGGGACTTCAAGGGAGCCCTCAAAGTGCACTTGGACAGTTCGGAGTATACGGGTTATGTGTATTACCATAAGAAACCAGGATATAGGAAGAAGGCGTACTCGTGCGAAGATGCCAGGTACATTCACATCAACTACCGGCTCATGGCGGAGATGCGGCATTTCGAAAAGGTCAGTTTAGATTTAAGTTACAGCTACAAATGTCCAGATCGTAAAATATGTTGCTATTGCTAACATATATTTTTGTTATAGGAATAAAATGATTCAATTTATATAAATGGCTGTTAGCTATATATCTTCGTCGCAGATTCAAACATCTGCTTTCAACAGTCAGCCCCAATCGAGTTATCTGTTGACAATATTGCCGTTAGAGATGCTGACTAATGCTTATTTGGAAAAAATATTTCCCTCTGTGTCACTATCACTCCTCATCATGTTACTTAGGTTGTAGTAGTTATACGAATAACCCAATACTATGTTTCTAAGTTCTATAATATCTGTAATTAAGAATTAATACTTAAATGTCTCGTATGTTGAGCATTTCCTGTAGAGAGCTACCGAATTGAAGCTACAAAAACATATATTTATAATCCTCCACAAGGTTTCTTTACCTGAAACCTTTCTCCTACACTGAACCGTCCAAATTATGTTCATATTCTGGCAAAAACGAGTAAAGCAAATGAAAAGTGAGGCTAAAGCTCGCGGAGAAACTTGAAACGAGTGTAAAACCACGATTCGCAGAGATACAGATGGATTAACGTCTCGCGGGGCTAATAAAACTGCTGCCGAGCGCCGATTCCGCAAATTGGGCCTCCGAATAATAGGGACTGCGCTGATTACCTACTGCCCACAGATTCATATTCATCCAATTGTATTGTCTATTGAGTCCGAGTGAATGAAGTATAACTAGCTGCAGTTCTTGGCATGTCGAAAGGCGGCTAAGGCAATATATTGTCTCAGTAGAAAAGTGTCTAACCGTTTTTATCTTGAAAGTTTACGCTCTTACTTTATCCGTTATATTTAAACGATCAAATCCTTTTCAATAATATCATTTATATACTTATCAATCAATCAGCCATATAAGTTATAATATGATGTACATATTCGACTATTTCAAATTTGCTGTCTAAAGTCCGAATAACGTTTTGCTATCTGAAAACAATCAGTTTTTAAAGGCATGGTTATGAAAGCTCCTGAACGTGTGTCGTTACAACACACCTTTGGTAGTAACTAAGATTATAACATTTGATGTAATTGAAGCCAGAGTAGAATCCCAAAGCAGAATTAAGGGTCAGCGCACACTCGCGCTTCGAGTGGGCGTAATTAAAACGGCGCGACGCGAACTGTGTCAAGTGTGCTGCGAGACTGAAAAGCGGAAACCTGTAATTACCAAGCCTCATGAAATATACGCGCTCATAGGCGTATTTACGCGACGCTTTTCGGGACAGATGTCTGCTACTTTCCAACTCGGAAGTTCCGAGTCGATAGCGGAACAACTTCTTGCAATCTGCGAATGGAACTAGTTGAGCTATTCGAACACAGTTGAATTAAGTCGGGGACTGTTTAGTTTTAGTTGGCGGAATTGAAATTACGGACGTTAGTCAAATGCTAGCTTTTAGCTGCTCTTCTATTCAGCATGATGTATATTTTAATTTAGTGCGAAAAGTAAATGAAATGTAAAGTATTTAGTAATCTGTCATCAATATATCATATTATTATTATAGCAATCCTTACAATAATGATAGAGACTACAAAATAATGGAAGAAAAGAAGCTAGTTATTTTTATATTTCCATAAACCTTAGATACAGCGACTAGAGGGAGTTTAAAAAGCATCTTAAAATTTAAATAATGCACCCTCAGACAAAGTAAACAAGATGTAACCAAATCTGCCAGAACCGACCACTAAGTGTCGTTATGGCGGCTCTGGAGGGAACTTCATTACTGGCTGAGCTAATAAATAAAGACGTGTCGAGGAGGCTTCGAGGGAGCACATTAATCATGGCTGTGACACAATATTTGCCATCAGCGAGTGCTACGGAATATCGTAGCAGCCTGCTATGGAATGTGTCATGTTGTGGCTGAAATGAGCTTGTTTATGGATTAAGTGGAATTTTATTAGCTTTCTTATCTTGTGCTGGACGATGATAAAATAATTGTTTATTGTGCTTGTTACAATATGATATAATGTTGATATGAGCAATATTTCACCAGCTTTTAAGTGTTTAAGTACTGGTTGCAAAGTGTTTATAGCAGCCTGTAATTACGGACATAATCACATATCAATTATTTATTACCACAATAATAATGCAATAGGTTAGCGATTATGCAGAATAAGTACGTAGTACGTATTATTTTCGAATATACTTAAATGCTAATCAAGAACTTATTCACTGCAATCCAAAAACAATGTTAGCTGATAACACTATACCTTAACCCCAGACCAAATTCATTTACATAACACCAGTAACATCCTGTCTATGTTTTAAAACTATCCCAGCCACAACGCTAAGCGACATTATGAAATTCCATCAAACATTAACCACCATCCATATTGTTCCAAAGTTGAAGCTATCTGCCGACAATGTACAGGCAGTGCCAAGTACGCGGAGTGTCGCCGCCTGATAAGTGGCACCAGGTGCTAATATAGCTCCTAGGTGGAAGGGAAATTGATTTTGTTAGACACAACCTCAATATTGAGTGCTAGTTTGGAAGGAATAGAATGAAACTAGCTGTCTTCTTTGGCATGTTGTATATGGTGACAGAATACTAGATCAGTTTTGAGAATATATGTATATACATTTGGGTACATATATACATAATTTACAATCTTAAACTTACATCTTTGACAAACTACAAGCAAAATATTATACGAAATAAATGGTTTTTTGGATAATATGTAGTAAAATAGTCTTTTTTAGCTCTTTTTAGAGTAGATAACACTTTGAAGAAATATTTCCTCGACATTATTATTAACTGAATAGTTATGTGCTCAATATAGAATATTAGACATTTAGAATACCATTTTATATAAGATCCAGACTACTATGTGATTAGTACTACTAGTTCCAAATACATGTGAGTTAAGGTAGGGGCTAAATTGATTTTGTTAGGGCAGGTACCCCGATATTGTTACAAGATGGAACTTTGTCAATATTGATGAAAACTTAAACATAGTTGTGGTTTAATGCGTTAACTTTAGACATAACTTAAACGCTATTGGAAGAGGTACGGATTAACCTTTTATGCTGTTCAGAGGGTTTCGGTTCGGTTTCCGGTAATGGTTTTGTTACTATTGAAGGTTTGCGGTCGTAATGTTAATAATGACGAAGGATTATACTATTAGCTACTAGTTTAAGATGTATTTATTGATCTTAATATTTATTTATGAAAAAATTTTATAAAAAATATGTTTTTTTATACATCAATATTTGCAGCCAAAGATGCTGAAATTTGATATCCTAGTCCAATTATTTACATAATTTTTTTTCAACAATCGTTTCCCTCCCATTTTCCGTTTGGCATATAAGTTATCCCCAATTTAGTATGAAAAATGAAATCAAATAAAGCACTTGTGTTGAGCTATTTTATTGTATTCTAAAATGGCGGCGCTAAAAGCTCCCATTGGATCCGGAGCTAAGTGAGTTAGTGCGGCCACTGGGGCCGCCACTTTTGCATCCACACTGTTCTAGTTGGACTCAATGTGACGTGTGTTTGAATTTTAACTGTTTTTTAATACCTCGCATACAAACTTGCACATATTGAGATGCAATATGTTAAGATATTAAATGATAAACATAAATTTGTTCGCAAAACAAGTTTGTTTCAAGTTTGTTAGAAAAGGAGTGATATTTGACCATGTCTGAGAATATTATAGCTCTACAACGTTCGTTTATTCTTCTTATTATCTTTTAAGACGAACAAAATCTTGAAATAAGTCATCTTTATATCTATATCACGCCTATGATGTCTTATATGGTAACAATATAAAATATTATGGATTGATTGCCAGACCATCACCCATGGAAATATATACCATCTTGAAACTTACTGTAGAAATTTTGGAACGCTCTCCGAAACACAGATAAAATGAGCTGATTTCAACGTAAGCAGTGATGCGACGTTTTGAGTTATGCCATCAGAATTCCTTTGACAAAATATCTTCCTTACATTGCTGGATAAATAATTAACACAGCTCCAAGATTCTTAGTTGAAATTGAAACACTGGATTCTTATGAAAATGACTCCTTTCAGAGAACTTAAATATCTGAATGAAAATGTATTCGTTATGTCAAACATTTGATGACATTCTTCTTAGGGCGCATTAACAGTCAACGCTAAAATCGCAGGCTCAGTGTCTTTTTATAAGGTTTACCTTTATAAGAACAAAGGACAATATTTTTCATTTCGAAGCACGCGAACGTATAGTGGCCATGACAATGCATAGTGGCGCCACTTTCAAAATGTAAAATATTGTATTTTGTTCTTATAAACTTAAAATTTATAAAAAATTACTGGGACTGCACTCACTGTGCATACTCTTTATCTATACGAGAGAGGTAAATGAAGAGTGTCGTTTTGTCAATCTTTACTAAAACCATTAAATAAATTCACTTTTAAATTATTCCCACTGAACTTTCAAGCTAGCAATCGAGATTAATCTATAAACCCTTCACTTTAGGTCTATTGACGCAATCCTAAAAGTAGTCTAGACCAAGAAGCCCAGTTTATTTTGAACGAGTAGTGAAGGCTTTAAAGTGTCCACCGGTTAAGCCTGAAAGCTCAGGTGCTAAGTGGGGATTGGGGCGGCCTTTGTACCTGTGTTGGGATTACAGAGGACTTAAAGGCTTTAACTGAGGTTGTTCAATGTGCGAATCCACTTTTTATTTTAAATTCTACATCGAATTGTTTTGTGGATTGCAAAGAGGGTTGAAGTGTACAAGTATAATTGATTTATATCCATGTTAGTTAGGATTGAAATAGATAATGTTAACTACTGTTATCATGCATCTCATAAGAGGTTTATTGAGACTAGAGGTCAATATAATCTTTAAGAAGTGCAATTCTAGTAACCTGTCACCATCATTTTAAAGACCTCCTCACTGCTGACTGCTGTTCAATACCTAAAGGTATTAAAAAGAAGAGAATAATAATGTAATAGGCATAACCCATTTTCTTAAGTTAATTCTAACATACCTACAATTTATAACATTTCTTTAATTGCCTTTAAAATGCCGCTTGTTTCTTGAAACACAACCGTAGCCATGACAACGTAGTTATCGTAGCACGCTCTTGCCAGCCTTGGAGGCAGGCCAACCGCCACAAAGAGGCCCCAATCTCGCCACGGAAGGCTTTTGTCACAACTGTCACCGCTGCTCATCTACTTACTGATATCGGGGCCTTGTTTTACGAATCAATGTTTTCTGTGACTTTGAGAGGTGAACTGAAAGTCTTTCTTTTGTGTATCTTGTATGTTTCCTACATTGCTAGCTAAAGATTCGGATTTTCCTTATCTGTTGTAAAAAGTCTTGTAAAAAAATAAGAAATATAACCGATTGAATGCTAGAGGCTCTATCTATGTATATTTGTCATCACTCAAAACTATACTTAAAGACTACTTTAAGATAAGAAGAAACTTCCAGATGCTTAATCACAAAACGAAATAATGCACTATCCATTCCATTCTCAGAAAAGCAGCACAAATACTTAATACCAGTTCCAAGCACACTCCAAACTAGAACAAAGTTTGCCCAGTTAGCAACGGCAAGTAAGTCTCTAATGCTATGATCTCCACAAAGACTGCCGTGGGACTAGCGAAAGAGTTGATTAGTCAAAGGTAATGAATGCTGCGAATTAATTTCATCCGCAGCACAAAGGCTCCATGGCAACACTGAGGAGGTTTGGCCAAGCCTTCAGTGTGGCAACTCGATTACGCGCTGCAAAGATGATGTCAGCTGCTTTGTGGGAAACAGTGACTACGGTTTTTGATTTTGTTAACTGATCTCGTTCTGTTCTTGTTGATGTGTTAGTTTTGTTTGTGAATGTTCATTGTATTATCTTTGAAGATTTTGGGTGTATAAGATATGGTATGGAATAGGCAATAAACCATTAATTAACCTAGCTGGTCAACACGCGGGTTCGACGTAGCCACAGAATTACTACCTCCGCTGTTACGGAGATGGATAAACCTATGACTACCCGGCAAGGGTTAATGGTCGTGAACGCGTTTGTTTTGTTTGTCTCTCAAAAAAGTATGGGTATTGTTTTATGTATGCTCATATATCTTTATAATGTTTTGTATACCATGATTCTCTGCAAAATACACAATATACTAACCTTATTTACTACTATGAGCAATAATATCCTACAAAAGGTCCCCCAAAAGGTAAACTAACTTATAGGGCCAAATCCTCTATGTTCAGAGTGCGTGTTTGAAATTTCCCTCTTGTCAACCTGTACAATACCAGTGTGTCACCTTCCACAGCTGGAATGCCGAAATGCAGCTGAGCTGGAGCGAGCAGCCGCAGGATATTGGCATTTCACGCGATTTCCATGCCACTTATTGCAAATGCGATCGCAACAAATAATTGGAATATTTCGGTGGAACACATCGTTATGAATTCAATGATACTTATTGATACACATTGATACGTATGACCACATGATTGATACTTGTACGTTACCGTAATCAATTAATAATACTGTATAATTGCAACGAACGTTTCGTTATCAGATGATTTGGTTGTCAATCATACCTGTATAGCGAAACTTTCTCTAGATTTATAAACATTGAGTTGCATTGACTGACATTTCATCAAATACACTCCCAAAGTGTCACAAGTTCATTCCATAACCGTTGACACACACAGTAACCTGTTCATTCGATAACTGTTTACATACAGATACCTATCCAAAGAGTCCATGCACAGTCAGCGCACCTTAACTTTAATCGCCATTTCAGCTCTCCCACTCGTCCCCAATGAGCAGTGATGATGCAAACACTCCTTTATTGGGCTTCTAGCGCTTATTGAAAAATGTTTCAATTAAAACTCGAATGCGAGAGCGCCCCCGTAATATCGCTGAGCAAATATGTCGAATCGAATAAAAGGCTGGAACCGGCGCTTTTTATTGGAACATCTATTATGGGAGGCGGTTTAATTAACGAAAATGCGTTGACGTGTTTGTGTTGTTTGATGGTAGGATTAAGGTATGGGGATTAATCCCCAATTAAGTCTGTCAATATTTAAATTTCCTTGTTTTGTTATGTATAATTCTTCTAAATAGGTTATTCTGAGCAAATGATACAGCGACACGATACACCAACATCCTGTTAGCAGCTATCGGGTAAGAAAGGTACAGGGTGCCTATATATCACTAAATAATTACAGAAGTAGACTACATCACAAGGAATTAAAATTTAGAACACGCTATTGTCTATATAATCTAAAATAACTTAAAAAAAGATACCTTAATTGCCTACACCAACACGCTATTAGTAGACAGCTGGATACATTTTATTCGGAATATATAGATTCATTAATTAAACCCAAAAGACAGTTAATGCGAGCACTAGACCCGGTGCAGTGTATTCAGATAGATGCACTAAGCATAGTCTGTGTTTGGAGACAATGTATCGCTCCTCGGGGAGGCGGGATTCGGTTCTTTATGGGGATTGAGTGTGTCTGGCTGTGCTTAGGAACTTGTGAATGTGTTTAGAATAAACACAAATATAAATAGGATTGCGTCGGATAGTTAGGCAATTTGAATATTGTTTTTAAAATAAATTAAGGTGATAAGTGCCGCTTTCTGATTAATTAATATATCATATAGTCTCGACATGTCTAAGAATTGCACATTGAATCTATTGTGTGATAGGATATGTATATGCCGTAAATATTATACAATAACATCATCACTTAACTGAAGATTGTAAATTCTCTGAACCTCAAGCAGGCCTGTGTTTCTCCCTGATACTATCCTCCCCTAAAACTTCTAGGCCTATATGTCTCCCTAATCCCCTGAAATTTCTATACTACGACGTAAGTAACATAATATATATTCTTTCCAAGTGGCTTTTACAAACACACCCAATAAAAGAGCAGTGCATGATCCCCTTATTTGTGTGGCCAGCCTGTCCGAAATGGTGCAGCGAATGGAGCGGCCGGCTTCATTACGCATTCATAACAAATCCGCTAATTAGACGCAGAAAGCGACGCGTCGCCATTTTGCCCGTTTCCGGAACCGGATGTGTCCGGCTCAGGCCGCCATTTTGGAAGCGCACGTGCCGCCTATGAATATGAATAAGTCTTTCTCTAAAGACTATTCGATTATACTAAGCGTATGTCTAACTAGTTGAATTATATGGCCAGATTTGGCTAGATGATCTTTCTAAGTTTCGTACAGCACGAATAATAAGCATCTGATTACACTTCCATACCCTTTTAAATCGTTTACCTTTTGGTGTTTACAGAGATTTGATTACCAATGGAGGCCTACGATCGTGCGATAATGTATTGATAGCAATGTTATAATACTGAAAAGATGGTTACGGAAGCTCAAGCTAAATTTATTTTTTTAGAAACATTGGTTTTGTAAAACCAGTGACTTAGTATGTCATGCTCTCCTGTCTGATATTTAGGTTTTGGCATATTTCAACCAGTGTCATTAGCATATCATTTAGTTTTTAGTGAAAGTTAATAATATCTCCAAGGATTATCCCACAGTGTGTATGCGTTTGTTTGTGTGTGTGTATGCGTTTGTGTGTGTGTGTATGTGAGAGGCACACAGGCAGCAGCCGTCACATAAATCGCTAGAGTAATAACTTCATGGAGCCGCGGCTGCATTTCTCTTCGGGGACTCCGCCCAGTTCCGAATTTAATTAACAACTTTTAACTTGCTCCAGTTTATTCCACTTTATTACCCCAACTTTGTGTATTCATAAAATCTTGCTTCTCCTTTCCTTTTATTAGCTTAAACGGTCGCGAAACAGTTTGCCGAGTTATGCGCCGAATTCATTTTTAATGCTTCCTTTTTATATGTTTTACGGTGCTATGTATAAACTTAACTAATCACTTTTTATATTTCATGAAAAGTTCTCTGTTATAGTTTTCTTAATTCTGGTAAAATATATACATACAGACATTTACATGTACTTCCTTAACGCGATAGGTAGACGGATCCGTAGCAACCTTGAATGATCCTTACAAATCTCTCTTGCTTCATTCGCACCTATTAACTTATCTCATAAATGCTCTTTGCTTCTTCACGCTACTTACACCACTTAAAGAAGAATGAAACAAAAATACATTTCAGACAAAACTTTGAATGTAATTTTGAATTCATATGGCTTACTAATGGTCAATAAAAAACGGAGTGTGTATACACAAGTCGTGAAGCATATGTTTATATTTGACGACCTCCGTGGCGCGATCGGTTAGACACCTGAACGCTAATCGTGGGGTCCCGGGTTCGATTCCCGGTGGAGGCAGAGTTAAGAACTACGCTTTTCTACTGCTTTCCAGTCTGGTCGTTGATTATATATGCTATATATGTATTTATCTATATATAATATGTATACGTTTCTTAAATATACGTTGACTAGTACCCTTAACACAAGTCTTAAATGTACTTACCAAGGGGCTAGTTCAATTTGTGTAGTAATGTCCAAATATATTATATTATATATTATTATATGTTATGTTACTAATGGTCATTCTACGGTAAAAGTAAGTTTTATGTGACGTAAAAACAGTGATGTTTATATCTGTTTAAAGAGTTAGCGTCATGCATATTTTTAAAGCAAGCTGTCCCTCGACGTAAGCAAAACGTGGCAAATGAGGGTAGGCTTGTTTTTGCACATCGCACTCCGACGATAGCGAACGCAAACAACATCAATATGTCCCAACACTACGCTCGGACGGGGGCTCTAGGGATGGCCAGTGCGCATATCGATAAATTTAATTTTGGGAACGCTTGTTACAGACTACAAACATCATTTACAAATATTAATTAGCAAAAAAAATATATGTCATTTGATTTCTTTGATATTTGTGTTGAAAATTTTCAGTATTTACCTTTGTTATTTTTCTGTTGTATATTTAATTATTCTTTTCTGCTTGTTCTTACAGCATGGAATGTCATTATTTTATTATAACATTTAATTCAGTAGCTGTGAGTTTCGTAAACTTTTGACCACTAAAATTATTATCCTGTCATGAAATGAAACAAAAAAACATATTCTTGAAGACGACGAGAATTTTAATTTTTACTCCTATGACGACTATTAATGGAAATAATATTTTATACCCTCCATAATTAATTATAATTCTAGATATTTGTATTTCAATCATCGATATCGACACTTCAACCCCACGCCTACCCTAAAGCGAGAGGTCAGAGCTTGAGCAAACAAAATCTCAGCTGAGAACAACGGACAATGTTAGGCTAGCTCTTCTCCAATCCCCCGTTGGATTCAGCACTCAATGCGCACTAATTAAGGTCCACTTTTGATTGCGAGACGCCCCACTTGCCGGATGCTTATCTCTCGAGTGTGTTTAGTGCTTGTAATGTATATCTTTGGATAGTCTTCGTTACGTAATGTTGGTGTTTCATAAAGCCCTAACTTGGTACTTATATAGATAATGGTTTAGATATTATGTAGGCATTTAAGCCGATGGAACAAACCATAATTGCATTATCATATTTACTGTGGTCTGGGTATGATACCAGCGTTGTATTTGGCTGTGTATACATAGAATGCAGTTGGATTCATGACTGCTATATCTTTCTACAAACTAACTACACACTCGTATACATATATGTGTAGTGTTGAAATAATTGAAACATCAATTGAATATAACTGGATATACTTGTATATGTGCAATGTCTGTCGTATAGAACATGCATAAAAACAGCCAATTGCTATTATTCTTTTACATGTGACAAATATTACCTATTTACTAAAGGGAATTCATCAAAATTATATCAACCCATTTTGTGATACTCTATCTAATACATTACATGATAAACCTATAAACACACATACATTACAATCTATAGCTTTATCTATCGTCCGACACAGCAGTATAACCGAATCGATATCCCTTTAATACGCTAAAAGGAGTATAAAAATACAGGTTATTACCCAAATCGGTCTTCTTTGGAAGATGAATGAAAGGGCGGCCCCGGGATAACTGATGTATCCCTTCCCATCAATGGACTCGCCAAATAAATAGCTCGTAAGGTTTTGGAATCCCTTTTGTTGGGCCTTTTATTCCGTTGCGGGGACTGCCAATGGATACGGAAAATGTATCGGGAATGTTGTTGCATTGTGTGGGAATATTTTTCCACGGTGGAGCATTGTATTTTGTTGATATTTTATTGTTATATTAGAATATACAATCTCTATTGGAGTGTTATTGCGTAAGTGGATAATAGCCACATAAAATTCACTTTTCATCTCTTATCCTATATCCACCGACACTAAAGAACTAATCCTAGTAAACCTACATACATTCCATACACATATCATCCAAAACACCCCAAAATGTGGATGAACAAAATATTCCATACCCTATTGTTGGAAACAAAACTGAAACCCGAGAATCCTCGTGGTTCTTTAATTCCTGACAATATTTGACCACAACTACTCATACACAACACTAACCAACCCTTCTCATTCCAGGACCTGCAATCCGAGATCGAGACGCACCGGGATGTGTACGCCTCCCTCACAGGCACTGGGCGGCGGCTGCTGGGCTCCCTGTCTTCGCAGGAGGATGCTGTGATGCTGCAGAGGCGCCTGGACGAGATGAACCAGCGCTGGCACCACCTCAAGGCCAAGAGCATGGCTATCAGGTCAGTTTCTCTTCAGAATAGCGTTAGTTACCAAGTTTGTAAGGTATCTTTACTGTAAGTATAATGATCGAGTTTGTTTGGCTTAGTTTACTATGGGTATAAAGAAGGTATTACTCACTAAACGTTATAGCATGAAAAACTTAATATGCCACCTGATTTTCTGTCGTCACACTGTACATAGTATGCTAATGTATTAATTGACTTTTTGCATTAATCGAGACGTAAAATATATATTTTGAAACCTAAATTTCTACTTTATATACCCGGTTAGTTAACTTTTATGACAAAAAAACTTATATGTAGCTAATATATCTCTCTTTACCAATTTACTTACTACATAATCGACCACGGTGTAAAGCAAAAAATCTCTTTTCTCAGAACTAACACAGTCAGTATTCCGGTCCCTCTAACCTCGTGATTTAACCGAAAGTGTCAATAGCCACAGCCTTAATCGAGTGGCCTCAGGTTGGCGAGGGGTGCGTTAACAACCCTCTGATTGCCCCTAATTGGAATCGCATTTGCAGCAGCCCATTTGGGGCGGTTAGGGCCCTAATAGACCTTTATTAGGTGAACGAATTTGATGAGCTGCCGAGATGTGCTTTTTAATGATGGTCGAGTGCTAGTCTCAGATTTTAATTAGCAATCACTTTGAGTGGGAATTGACTTATAATTCTTAATTATTTTAATGTGATTTTTCTGATTTTAATTAAATTATAGTATGATATTTTATAAATCAAATGTCAATTGAACACTAGATTAAGGTTACTAACATAGGTAGGTACAGTTCTGCTCGGTATTTTTTTAATTGTGGCCATAGGTTGCAGCGTATAGTTTTGAATTCTTCTCTCTTTCATCAGTCTATATCCTTTGAAATTTATGACTTCAGAAATCAATAAATACTACTTTATATGTATACACTATAAATATATTTAAGTAAAGATGGTATCTCAATCCTCCACTTGTGATATTCTGTCTTATATTATCAATAATACTATTTCGCGTCGTTACACCCAAATGCACATTGCATTGTAACTGCATTGCCCTTACATTCAGTGTGTGTCTGTGTCGCTACATGCGAATTTCCGCGAATATTCTTCTTCAGTCTGACTGAGAAAGATTGATGCGGTTCCTCGTAAGTGAAATAGATGATCTCCAAGCGGCGATCATTATTAGATATTCAAAGTTATGAAACTTTGATTCTGCTACCATGAGACTTGATTGTTTAACCATGATTTATTTTACATACTGTTAAACGAGTTCTTTAAAGATTTAGTTTGGAGACATGTTAACTAGTGTAGAATGACTTTATTTACGTATTTTTCTAATCTTCTAATGGAACAGCTGTTTTATTAGGTTACATTAGATGGAAAAGCTAAACAAACTATGATCGTTATAATAAAAAAGTCAGGATAAAAGTAGGCTTCATTTGAACTAAGCTTTATTAAAACTAATGTATCATAACTTAAATCATAGTCTTAATCGTTTTCTTTCCACTGCACTAACGCTAAACTGCAGACGGTAGCAGAATCGGAGCCTAAAGACGACAATTTTTACGAACATTAATTTTCATCTGAAATGTTTTGTTTGGCGTTTATGCAAATTGAGTTTTCGCTATTACGCGGCAGAGGGGGTGCGGGGGGTAAACTCACCTCTCGCTGTATTTTATTTTGATTTAACGCTCCAAGTTATACCTGTGTCAAGTTTGACAGGGAATTAATATCAAAGACGAAAATACACAGGCTTGGTATGATTTTGAATAATGCTTTTAGTCTGAAACAACGGGTAGCTGCGATGATATACAGAATCTTAAGAAGTTCGGCAACGATTTTAACCATCTTGGTTAAGTTAACCATCTGGTTGACCATTTAGTTTAGGTTTCGTTTAGAAAAACGTGATGAAACCTCCCCATAAACCTCTTAATAGGTTAGCTATGTGAGAATGCACGACTCTTTATCTGATGCATTGCTATTTAGATTTGGAATGCTCAAGTTATTCGTAGTAACCACGCAGTCCCTCAAACCAATGACTACCCCGAGAGACTAAACAGTCGGGTAGCGTATGTTTATCGTTATTAGTTATCCAATAACGGACTGTGGTGTGTTATTTATGTGTGTTCGCGCTAGACACAAAAATGCGATAAAGAGGGATAGGAAGTACATAAAATCGTTATGTGCATGTGAATATCTGATCTGTATCTGAGGATCCTGTGGACTTTACTAGGATGAGATAAGGTTTTCTGTGATCTATACGTAAAAATTTAAAGGAAAACGCGATTTTTATGAGTGTATGTGAGCCACTTAAATATTTAAAGCTGTGCATGCATGTAGGTCGCGATCTCAAGTGAAAAACTTGTTCATATCTCGGATTTTACGTCCCTTTTAGTGGTCTTGAGTTATGCAAGAACCATCTATCAGGGTTTAGTGCCACTTCTAGGGTTACAACTCTACCAGCGCCAGTTTATGGGCCGAATCGAGATAATCTACCTCACCATCGTAAATTCAAAGTTTTATATCCATATTCATCTCGGGGAAGCGGTCTAGTGATTTTATATAATACCATAAGTTCAGTGGTATAACGTTAAACCCTGTTAAAATATGTCTTATGAAATAATTAAACTATTAAAGGAGATTTAAGACGTTTAGTTGACCGGTTAACATTGCTCCTTTATAAGTTGATTAGCAATTTGTACACAAGAGCGTTTTTGATAACTCATTAGCGCAGTTAGTATACACTGGCTTAGTAGTTAATTAGGAAATTATCTTTGATATGTGATCGGTTGCTAAATCTCCTAAACATACATTACGCTCTATTCTAAATACATAGTAGGTGTTTGTAGCAAATACCTACCAGTGTAACGGCTTTCAACGTGCAATTAGCAGGGTAGCCGCCACACCGCGGCCCGTAAAGCTTCGCCGTAACGCCGCGAGATGGCGCGATAAGCCGCACTGGTCGCCATCCCTTCGCCATATCACTTTCCAATACATAAAGCGCGGTGATAACGCTCTCAAACATGCCGTTTTACTTTTATAACGTAATAAAAGCGCGTTGAACGAGAGATTGCTCTCTTTTTATATTTCTATTGGATTTGAGTGCAGCTCTGCTATTGCATTCCCCGCCTACATTGTGGGCTAAAAGGTTTCGTGTGACGCGTTTCATAAACGGTGACAGGTTTCTACTATACTGTACATAGAAATATGACGTTCATAAAACTCAAAAATGCAAAAAATATGGGCAAAAACTTACGTAATATAATAGAATCAGTGAGTAATATGGTATCTGTAGATAATACAGTAATAATAATTCATCTAATCAACATGTAGGTAAATCTTTCAATGCTCATAATTTTAGAAATCACTTAATCAGCCAATGTGAGTCCACTGCTGGACGTAGCTCTCCCCAAGGATACGCCACAAAACACGATCACTAGTGGGCCTAAGTCAACTACTACCAGCGACCTTTTTCAGGTCATCGGTCCTCCTAGCAGGGCAGTCTCCTATACTACGTTTACATTACGCCGCCATTGTAGGAATACCTCTAAAGAAATCTTATACCAATAAGTTTATCTACACTCTCAAACACTTTTACAAATCCTACCAAAACCCGAATCCAGTTTCCAACTAAATTATAAAAAGTACATAATCCTTACCCTTTGGTCTCCTGTATTTGCCTTGAAAAGACCAACAGGCATCCCTCGGCAGGAAACCGCAACAATGTGCCCACAGCCTGTCAAAGGGGCCGCAAAGGCTCAGCGAAGACAGCGAAACCACATTAGCTAGACCCCTGGATACCTAGTGGATACATAGTGTCTTTCGGGTACTAGTTTGGTAATGTGTCGTGTAAGTTTGGGTTTAGTGCACTAAAAAGGTGGTTATATTCTATAGACTAATACAATTTGTTGAGATATACATATGCTTACGGTCTTCCAATACAGGCTAGAAAGAGCCTTGGATATACAAACTTTCTTGGTCACTTGTAAGAAACTACCAAATAATAAAGGGCTCGCAATGCCCTTGATATTGAAAATTTGGGGTAAAAGTAAGAAAATAATAAATAGAACCACTGAATTAAATGAATTATATCAAAATTAGTCACATAGACGCTATTTTGATAAAGGGTGACGTTAGTAGTACCTATAACCGCTGAATGTGTATGAGAAGATGTATGAGTTTCAATGAAGCAAAAGTGGTCTGTCAGGATCGGGACAAATGGGGATCTTTGATCTCTGCTTACCCCTTTATAAGCTCTCTGGTATGGCAAAATTAGGTGTATGATTTATTAAGTACTCTTAACTGTATTATATCAGCAAGTTATCCAGAATTAGCCAGTTACGAAATATAAGCAATCCACCCATTATCATATTACTTGCTAAGCCCAAGCATTACTACTTAAGTAACCTTTAACCATATTGTCCCACCATTGTCTTAGGAACCGGCTGGAGAGCAACGCGGAGCACTGGTCGGCCCTACTGCTGTCCCTGAGGGAGCTCACGGAGTGGGTCATTCGCAAGGACACGGAGCTCAGCGCCCTCGCCCCTGCCAGGGGGGACGCCAACGCGCTCAACAAGCAACAGGTATGTGGACATAGTATGGCATAGTATATTTAGTATACTTTAGTTTGTTTGGAAAGGAACTGTCTTATATAAAAAAAACCTATTTTTTTAATGTATACTATATTATGTATAGAAAATAAGATGATATAATCAAACAATTGAAAAATTACTAACATAGCTTCCCTTAAATTTAGGGATGAAACAAAAATGGTTTTCCGCGTAACTAAATATTGTGGTGGTATTAATATATACGTACATTTTTATAAATTTTCATAAATTTAAGAAACTTAATTTTATAAGATATCCATGAGGATATATACATATATGTTTGAACACTTAACAAAATTATCAGATTGGTAATGATAATATTAAATAATGGTAATAGTTGCATAACACATCCTTCAATATTTTAGTTTATCCGTAGTTCGATCTAGACCATAATAAAAATCGCTGCAAGAATTATTTGGCATACATTATAAACACTCAAATGTATGATAACTATAGAAAAATAGTACTTATTAGTCTATGATGTAAACATAATGTTAACTTAATGCTTCCTTTTCTACACTTCGTAGTAAGAAACTAGCCTTGTCAAAAATATTGCACAATAAATCCATCACAACCCTACTATACTCAATATGACACACGACATATCATGTCTCTTTCGCATATGTATGTACATTTAGGATCCACTGTGTCCTACAGGAAAAGAGGACGCTTCCTACCTAGGCAGGTGTTCGTCCAGGCTAATGGTCTGAGTTGGAAATTAGTATATATCTTGTTTTTCGTTAAATATTTCAATAGCGCGTTCTAGGATATTGAATTTTATTTCTTGCTCGCGTCATCTGTGGTAATTATGTTTTAACTAAATGCAACTTATGTTTCTCTGTGTGTGGCGCTCTAGAGGTCGCCACATACATACACACAGGTGTTAATAGTCCGTTAATGTGGCTCTGCTAATCCGTGCGTAGTGGCTCGTTGCGGTGGCCGTGGTCCTGTCCTAACCCCGGATGTGTTCCGCTTTTATCTATTTGTAAATCCGCAGCCGGTTTTTGGCTTAATCGCTTTTGCTCTGCGGCCTCTGTTTTTGAAATCCGAATGAAATTATTTGTGAACTTGTTTCGTGGGATTGCAGGGATAGGTTTATTTTATTTTTGTATAATATGTGCATATGTATTATTTTCGGAAATATTCTGATATTGCTACCGGTTTGTAAATGGGAAGAACCTCGGAGACTTTATATGTCCTCATTTGAAACAAATTAACTGTTATGATGACATCCATATAGAATAGTACAGTTTTATTACCCACGACCTAATAAATAGATTCCATTTACCCATAATGTCTTAGACCCTAGTATGAAGTATTGAGTTAACTAGTATAGTCTATATACGTCTCAGACTACCACGGAACGATACAACGACACTAAAGGTACCAAACTAAACCCCTTTCTTCTCTTTCCAGGATGACCACCGAGCGTTCAGGCGTCAGCTGGAAGACAAGAGGCCTGTGGTTGAGAGCAACCTGCTGAGTGGTCGTCAGTACATCGCCAACGAACCGCCGCTCTCGGACGCTAGTGATAGTGAAGGTAAGGGTAGATCCTTTTTAATATATGTCATTGAAAAGTCCACGGGTTTTAAATATATAGCAGAGAAATTTTCTTAAAAAAGTTGCCCTAGTATATAAGTAATGTTTATTTTATTCGCAGCCTAAAACATGGCTACAAAGCTTTTGAATTAAAAGTAAAAGAGTTTGAGTACTACAGTTAGAGTATAGAGAGTTATAAATTTTAAGATATTCATACAACTAGAAGTTTCTATTTCGTTCATACAAACTTATTCCATATTTTTGTATTTTTATTGGCTTAGTTATCAGGCGAGTTTATTTGGAAAACTCCAAGATTGTCTCTCGATTTTTTCCCTCAATGTAGAATCAACTTCTATTTAGATATCTCCATATACATGCACGCTAGTTATTAAACTCACAACTTACAATATCTAAATTCTAACCAACCACTTCTATATTACACTCCATACTAGTAATCAATAACCTTAATCCCTACAAATCATCTATACCTTACAGTAGTCACTAGTATTGCAATACAAGGTATTCTCAAAGCCTTTATTGCTCGCGATGAACGGCTCTGTCGCTTCCTGCAGCTGACCTGGTTCCATGTTAATTATGCATCTGATTGCTGCCGCCATTGATTCGATCAGTTGCAGCGAATCGCTCATTCCTGGCTTAGGGGGATGAATGAATGAACGAATGATTCGACTGGTTGTGGAGGCAAAAATTGAACGGATTTAGGGTTATGTAAATGGTAAATGGAAAATCTTTATGTAAAGATGGTATGTAATATGGTTACCGCATGTTAAAGCTCGAGAATCGTTATATTTATTTCAATTACTACTGTCTTTTACAGACGTGACACACTCATTATAAGATCAAATTTCTTCTTCATATTAAATATATTCATGTTAAGTACACCCCGAAAGAATCACATAGAGCAGATTATATGTTCATATAATTGCATGTGTTTATTATACTTTTCCTTTAGGACAATCCTTTTCGGAGTGAACAGAACCCAGAAAATCATATCAGTAAGTGGAATCTTCGTGCCTGCCTCATATCCCAATTTCATTGACACCTATATCGTTGTATCCTACACTACGCTAAGATATGCAGCTAGTTAGCCTCCTATGAACGCCCAGCCTATAGATTGAGATAATTGAATCCCCAGGCACTGTAGCAGCGGAATCAGGGCCACAGATTAATCCCAGAGGCTGATCTCGCTCATTCGATTGAAATGAGTCGGGATGACTCGGATAGGCTGACACAGATCACTTTGCAGATAATTTTCTTGATTACTCTCTTCGCGATCTGATTCTGTGGTAGTTGATAATGACGCAGTTGTATAGTTGCAGGTAGTCTGTAATTTAGGAGAATACCGTTTCTTGATAGCCGATTAAAATAACATACAAACTAATACATATGTTAGAATTACTTATAACCGGCGAGCGTGTATGAGAAGATGTATGAGTGTCAAAGAAGTGATAGTGGTTTTTCAGGATCGGGACAGGTGCCGATCCATGATCTCTACATACCATTCTACAGGGAATCAGGCGTGATGTGTATGTATGTATGTACACGTTTAGTAACGGTTTGCATATCCATCCCCGCAATTGCAGAGCAAGTGATTTGTGGCGACACATGACACACTGTTCACCACACTATCTGCACACAATGTTACTAGGCCTGTACTATATACTTCATAACGATTATGTATACAGGTACTGACGAATGTATATTCCTAATACTTACTTCATTTTCGACATGCCATGTTTTCTGTTTACCTCAGCGATATAAATAGATAAACATGTAAACTCTAATCATGAGCTGTTGAATTCAATTCACATTTTTTCTATTGATTGTATATGTATTTCATCTATCTTTTATTTCTTATTACATATTTCTCATATATTCGTTCATTCATATGCATTTTCCTTACCAAAAGGCTAATTCTTGCATTACCCGTTTCTCTAGTATAACCTAGACCCTTCTAACTCCGTCCTAGTCTGTCAATAGAGCAACATATCTCCCTTTCTGCTCCCGGTGGCGTAATAGGCGCCGCGGGTGATAATTAAGAGCGGCAGCACTCCGTCCGCTTCCTCTCGCTCCATTATCAAATCATGCCGATATCTAGATGGGTATTGAGCTAGAGAGGCCTAACTAGATAAACTAGTTGCCTTTCTTTCATACTAGTTATGGATTGAGTGATGAGTTGATGGGCCGGCCTAATAAGACATATAACAGTCAGATAGACGCTATATTGAAAAAAGGTGACGTTAGAAGTACCTATAACCACCGAGAGTGTAAGTGAGAAGATGTATGAATGTCAATGAAGCGAAAGTGGTCTGTCAGGATCGGGACAAATGGGGATCCGTGATCTCTGCCTACCCCTCTACAGGGAATCAGGCGTTATGTGTATGTATGTTTGGATAGCAACTTGTTACCTTCATTCTATATGATAAAGTACGTTGAAAATTACCAAAGCAATGCTGTTTCTCAATCACATACATTGGCTATACACTGTTGTTATACTATAGTAGATTGAGAAAATATTTCTCTAAGATGTTAGTGGTTATACATATAAAAACAAACGCGTTCACGACCATTAATCATTGCGGGTTAGTCAGATGTTCAGCTTTCCATCTCCGCAATTGCGTTAGTCATTCTATGGCCACCTCGAACCCACGTGTTGACCAGATAGTCAGTATTAAATGTGATAGGTGGTAAGCCATGTCGCCATTTACAAGCACTAACTATAACCTGTTCGGGAATCAGTTAAGTTTCTTCACGATGTTTTCCCTCACCGTAGTATTCGACGCATTTCGTAAAAGTTTTTTTTATTACGAAAATTTACACAGAAATTCATTAAACTCCATTGGTACATGATCAACCGGGAGTTGAACCCTGTACCCACTGATACATAATCAATCCCTCAAACAACGTATACAAATGTATCACCTCTATAGGCATTATAAGTAACCTATATAGGTTTCTTAGGCCCAAATACCAGAATATCTTGAGATAATAATCTGGGCTAAGCTAAACGCGCAGCTTCTGATACCAGTGGATGTCAATCAGTTTAATCAAGACGTCCTCCGCCTGGAGGATTGCTAATAGATTTGCTTACTACTGATAGTCGGTAGGAATAGCTACTTGTTTATTATCTTGGAGATAAAGGTGATTTGCTTACTACTGATTGTCGGTAGGAATAGCTACTTATTATCTTGGGAGATATAGGTGATGAATCGGGACTAGTAAGGATGGTTCCTAAAAGCTAGGAAACAATTTAAGATCTCTTTATATTTTCATAAGTGAATGAACCAGTAAATGTAATACAGATGTTTTAAGGTGAAAATTCGTATTGAAATAGGTTCCAGGTTAAACAATTTTCTTATGTTTAATAATGTTCTCAGTATATTACAAACATTTACATTCACGTCGTTTAATCCCTTACTGTGTGGACAGAACCTTAAATATATAATTTCCCTTAAGACACTTTTTAGCATAAATACTGTGATTGTGCTGTTATATGGAACTTTTGAGACAAGTTGCTAGCTTATCGCCAAATAGAATCCAATACCCCATGTCTTTTTACCTAGCACGGGACCAAATTAAGTAAGAAAGTATTTAAGTATATTATATCCAAATTATATTGCTAAAGACATATGTTAACTCGCAATTATTACAAAACATTCTTGGTCGTGAAGATAATAACAAATTTAGTAGGTTAATACTTTTGAATATTTAGTTTTTCGTAGGCTTGTACTTGACAACAGCATTGCCTACTAAACTGTGGATTTGGCGCGGAACTGCGTTGTCATCCGTAAATCCGCCACCTCGATGCTTTCCACCAATGGCGTTGGCTTTTTTAAATATCGAATGGCATTCGCAGCTCTATTGGCAGATGTGGGGATGTAAAAACAAATATGTCTGCAAATCCTTTCTCTATGGTTTAAGTGAGTTTTCGTTTCTTTTAGTCATTATAAACTTGCACCTTGTTGTATATCATCCCCGTTGAACAAAGATGAAATTTCTAGCAGGTTTCAAATGATATTTTCGATTGTAAAACTTTTTCATAAAACAAAACTATTCACTGAGGGTATGATAATTAAACATATGCATAATCTTCTTAATTGTGAAAAATATGCCTGTTTCCTTACTATTATATGCCTCGCCATAGAATTAGTGACTTTATCAATAACGCTATTTAACCCTTGCGGGGTAGTCAGAGGTTCAGGTGTCCATCTCCGCCAAGGTAGTAATTCTATAACCACCTCGAACCCACGTGTTGACACAGATCGAAACCATAACCTCTATTCACCACGCACATACCATAATATGTGTAAATTTTAAATACCATAGGATATGTCCGCCGAGAGTGTATGAGAGGATGTATGAATGTCAATGAAACGAAAGTGGTCTGTCAGGATAAGGACAAATGGGGATCCGTGATCTCTGCCTACCCCTCTACCGGGAATCAGGCGTGATGTGTATGTATGTATATGTCACACTTTCCAAGAGCCTTACTCCTGATCCGTCTTTGGGCCATTTCCCGCTCGGCTGGCCTAATGGCGTAATTATCAAACGCCGCTTTGAGCCACTTCACTCCCTACTTCCGCAGTGGACCTACTACCACTGCTAATTGAGATGTGGCTACAAGCTGCTTCTTTTAAAATTAAAGTCGTGACTTTTTAGGCCAATAGAAAAATTTGAATTGCAATTTTGAGACAATGGACAGGAGGTTTAATACGTGACACCTTTAGCACACTGTCAATGAATTCAATTAAGAGACTTTGTAGCAACCAGTTTATATTGGTACTATTACAACCCTCATGTGTTAAAAATAATCTAAAACACACTAGGATATAGAGGTACTGATGAACCCGAAAGGAATTCATATCATAAAAATTTATGTTTTTTAAGGTTTGTATTTATATAAAATAAAGATAGTTCTTAAATGTGTCATTCATATTCATCTAAACATGTGTTCAAAAAACAACCTAGCGACATCTAACCGACCACCCAAACAACTCCACACAGCCCTAACCTAGACCTTATCTTCCAGCTACGAGAGAGAACGAGGGTGACTCCCGAGGGTACCGTTCAGCGGAGGAGCAGGCGCGGGAGCTGGCCAGATCCATTCGGAGGGAAGTGACCAAGCTGGCTGACAAGTGGAACGCTCTCGTGGACAGGAGCGATGCTTGGGCCAGGTGTTTGGAAGACGCCTTGCAGGTCAGTTTTAGGATAATGTAGGTTAAGGGTAATAGTTAATTTTGATAGTCAGGTTTGTGTTAAAGTAACTAGGAGAAGTTTGTTGTCGTTATCATTATAGAGATAGCTCGTGCCTTGCAGGTGAGGATATGGAAACATTATGTCCTCAATAAAGAATGACTACTGGTTATCTATATGGATAAATACCGGGGTATTTTTCCAATATTCTCCATATTTTCCTAACATGAACCAGCACGTGACTGATTAGATAATCACTATGCAGTTACCCAGACGCCCCACTTAAATTGATCCTAAAGTACACGTGGGCACCCATCTAGACTCTAACCATGTCTAGCGTAGCTTAACTTTAGTGATCGAATAACCGGTGCGGCATGCTAAAGCGGCTACGGATGTTTATTATAACATTTTTATGACTAGCTTCTTTAAAACCATTCGTAAAAGTTTAATGAGTTAAGTTCTTCCTTAAAATAAGTACTCACAAAAAAACTTTTAAGCACACGTACTTTCACAACCATTATCCCTTACGAGGTAGTCAGAGGTCCTCGTGACCATCTCCGCAGTTGCGGTGTTACTGATTTTTATAACCACCATGAACCCACGTGTTAACCAGATAACCTTTGATAAACCATTTTGTCATTTATCTTCTTAAAACTATTTCATACTATTCTCTACACCGTGAAACTCTTTTCTTATCACATGACCTAATGGATGGTTCCTAAGCCCTAAGACTAAGCTCATTAGGAAACGCCTGGCATCCGCTGGCGATTAGGTATCTGAGAAGGAAGCGCGTCTTTTATTTGGCCCACATAGGAGGGGTAATGCCCTATCGCCATTATACGGTCACGGACTAATAGCAGTTCGATGTGAATCGTGTCGCTTCTAAATAATGGCTTAATGGACTTGAAGCGGAATTGAGGATGTGTTGGGTTGTAAAATCAAATGGTATGTCAGCTTATATGCTAAATTAAAAACACTGCATTCAAGATAAATGAATGTATAACACTCAATATCAACTCATTTCATACCTTTTCATTCGTGATATCATTAACTACTTATTTCTCAACAAGCATTTTTTATAGCTATTAAAACTGTTTTAAATAACATATAAACCAATCAAGTCTCCTTGCAAAACATGTTCTGGTACAGTCTAATTTAATAAAACAAAAACGAGTACAATTCTTTCCCCATTTCTTCAGAAGCAACAATACACTATTACAAAAAACCTAATTTCCTTTTTAACGTAGGTACCAATATAAATATAGGTAACATATAGTTGTCGTACAACTTAAACCATGGATCAATAAGTCCCGAGACTAACCCAGAGATGGCGCTCGTAGTAAACCAGTAACCATGTCTTTCTAGAGCGCTAACCTTTGCTTGAAAAGTGTCAAAATTTTAAGTCGATCGGACCAGAAACAGCTGAGTTATTGAGGTTGGAGTAAAGTCGTTTGGTAGTTTGTTTAAAAAATGGAAAAAACCGAGTTACGTGTTCTGATAAAACATTGTTTTTTAATGGGTAAAAACACCGTGCAAGCGAAACAATGGATTGAAAAATGTTACCCGGACTCTTGTCCATCAAAAGCAACGATTTGTCGGTGGTTTGGCGAGTTTAAACGTGGTCGTACCGACACAAATGACGCGGAACGCTCGGGTAGACCTGTGGAAGCCGTTACGCCGGAAAATGTGAGTGAAGTGACAAAAATTATAATGAAAGATCGTAAAGTGAAGCTCCGTGAGATTGCTGAGATGACACAGATATCATATGGAAGTGTATTTACTATCGTTCATGAAAAATTGAGCATGAAAAAGGTTTTTTCCAAATGGGTGCCGCGATTGCTTTCGATGGAACAAAAACAGCAACGAGTCGATGATTCAGAAAGCTGTTTATCGCTATTTACTCGCAACAAAAAAGATTTCTTGCGTCGTTACGTGACCATGGACGAAACATGGATACATTACTACACTCCAGAGTCGAAGCGGCAGTCGTCTGAGTGGCGAACAGCTGGCGAAAGCCGTCCGAAGCGTCCGAAAACGCAGCAGTCAGCTGGCAAGGTCATGGCGTCAGTTTTTTGGGATACGCATGGCGTGATTTTCATTGACTACCTCGAAAAAGGTAAATCGATCAACAGTGATTATTATATTGACTTGCTGGTGCGTTTGAAGGAGGAAATCGCAAAAAAACGACCACACATGCAGAGAAAAAAAATCCTTTTTCACCAAGACAATGCACCCTGCCACAAGTCGATGAAAACAATGGCAAAATTGAACGAACTGGGCTTTGATCTGCTTCCCCACCCCCCATACTCGCCAGATTTAGCCCCCAGTGACTACTGGCTCTTTGCTGATCTTAAAAAAATGCTCCAGGGAAAAAGATTTGGCTCAAATGAGGAGGTCATCGCTGACACTGAAGCTTATTTTGAAGCGAAAGATATTTTTTTTTATAATCATGGTATTGAAAAATTGGAAAAGCGTTGGAACGATTGTATCACCCTAAAAGGTGATTATGTTTATGAATAAAAAAAATTTTGCAAAAAAAATTTTGTTTTTATTGTTAGTCTCGGGACTTATTGATCCATGTGCTACATGTTAACCCATACGTCCACTATTACACAACACGATAACGTTAAGCTGTACACAGTCAATCAAACGCTGTGCTTAGATCTTGAAACATTTAACATAATGGATTGCCTGCATTGTCGCTATCCATGCATCCGTGACGTTTAACTGACTCCAGTGAGCAAGTGACGTAATAGTGAGCATAGAATGGGGATGTGCAATCACAAGGGCCTATTTAGTGGAACTGATGTTGGGACCAATAAAACGCATACACTTTTGCTTTTATGCGCTTCGTTGACTCTGTTTATGTTTTGAATGAGGTGAAATTGGGTTGTGATGTCATGGTAATGGAACTTAGGTTGTAAGGGCTTGATTGTACATCGATGCTTATAAGGTACGTTTTGTAATATTGATATTTTTGGAAAGTCTTTCAAGAAAGTACTTTAAATGATTTATTAAATAATAATATGTTACCTGCTCCAACTAAAACGTATAAAACAACGACATTCGAACTGAAGGTTTCTTTAATAATGTCCTGGAATAGCACTATCACTTAATAATCTTCACGTCCCATTTGAAGTAACTCATATATTTTGATTACAATTTATTATAAATAATTACACAAACATCCTTATCCATGACCTTTAACATAATAAATTAAAGTGCATAAAAACAAGGCATTTCCATTCTCTTATCACTCACAATATCTACCCATCCATCCCTACCTTTAAAGCAACACCACCAACCATTATCCCGCGGACATGTCAATTTAATTTAATAATAACAAGCGGAATCCCCGCACAGCTAAGTCAATGCAGGCATAGTTGGGAGACGGCCACAGCGCTCTTGGAATTGGAATAGTTCCTCAGATGCACGAGATGGTATTTAGTACCGCCACTTTGGGGTGTATGTGGAGGCGAATAGTCTGTTATGTGTGTATGGAGATGGACTGTGTGTGTGTGATTGTGTTGGGTTTCGTTGTATGATAGGTGAGTTAAAAATGACCTTTAATAAATACATATATGTAGTTAAACGTGAGTTAAAGCGTAAAATAAACTGACATACCAGGATGAATCGCATCTTGAAGTACTTAAATACACTATTTTATACTAAACTTTGCCTAGCAGACAAGTATCAAATAGCCTAAGTAACGACTACTTCATCTGAAGTATTCTTACGAGCCAATTTCGAGTTCTTTCATATCAATGTCCTGACATATACAAATGCGATAGATAACTTACACATAAGGCATGTAAATGTTAACAATTATATCCCTATATCATTACCTTACCTATGTACGTTGTATTCGTCCCTGGAACGTGTCCGTTGTAGCCCTGGTGAATGCAGGTCGCATAATTCGAGGGTCCGCTGAAAAGCTGAAACACTGAAGCGTCGGCTTTAACGAGCTCTGCAACCGCGAGCCCAGATAGGCACGGGGCGTGAGTTATCGATTCACATTAAATTGCATTATGGTTGTCATTGGTAGTGTGAGTATGTTAAAGAGCAGCTTGGTAATGGTACAACCCTTGAGAGGTAGGCTGAGGGTCCAAAAACAAATTTTCACGTGATAACTAAAATAAAGGATATAATGTCTAATATTGGTACAAACATCATATTTCTTGACTTGGATTTGTACACCCTCAAAAATTATATGCAAATATTAAATAGAAGTTTCTATAATTAACTTTGAAACTAACTAGGGACTGATTTATGTTCATAAAAAAAAAATATTCTGTAATTCGTAATCAAATGAAATGTGTGTTAGTTCTGTTTCATTTTAAATTAGTACTTCTACAAACTATTGATGATGATGATTTTATACATTGATGATGAATAAGCAAATTTAAATAGACGAAATAATATATTAATTTTACACGCATCATAGTACTTCATGAAAATAATATTCGATTCGTCTAGCAAATTTCTTCCAATATCTTGTATTGGCGAATAAACTTTATAATAACCCCGTCGCGGCCGCAGACTTGTGAACTGCATCTCAAGTGCCTTATTTGTCAGGCGCAGACAGCGTAGGGATGTGCTGTTTTATCGATAACAATGCATCGGTTCGTTATCGAGCTCGTTATTGCGGCCCTCGCTTTGTGAACAGAGAATGGAGATGCGACTGTCGCCGATTCTAAAATGATTGATAGGTGGCGCTAAGTGTTATTGACTCGACGTATGAGTACATATTTGGAATGTTTCTCTGTTAGGGTGACGTACATTAAAGGAAAATAAATGAACTATCATTATTGTACTACAGTAACATTAGTTAAAGAAGTTATTTTGTTTGTTTGATATCACGGATGGTTCAGCCATAACTGATACATAGCAAACATACAAAAATTTCTCATGACAAGATTAATACATTCCTGATAAATAAATCTCTCCCGTCCTGTCCAGAATACTCGTATAATATGGTTAAACCAGTTGGACCTTAACGTATGACATTTGTATCTGATATCCTACAATCCGTTTTAGAATAAAAACAACCTCGAAGATACAGTAATTTCTAGGTGATGTATTGCAAGCATTGGTGACTCATGTAACCCTTTTCCCGTATAGAAGTTATTAAGAGTGAAGTCCAAATAGTGAGTGAGCAGAGATGTCAATGGCAGAGCCTCGTCCGCGACGCATGCATATTCAGGCCCCTCGAACGCCGCCATCGCGCCCTCTCGGCAATAACAGGGTATCTGCATACGTGGATAGGGATGGACATTGTTGTTACTTGGGGGAAGAAAAAGAAGTATATATTTGTGTTTATGTCACGGTCACGGTGTATGTGAAGCTGTTATTTCTGTTGGTGATTTGAGTAACGAGTAGGAAAGAGAGTAAGTTTTTACGCTTAGAGGTAGCAGAGATAGTGGAGGTTCCTTACAAATTTACCTACATCGTAGAGTTGAAATAGAAATAGAAGTCTACAATATAGTCATAGGTTGAGGAAACATGGTCAACCAAGCATTATCATATTGTTTAGGTGCTTAAACTTCACTTTTTGCACAGTTCGTGCATATGTATGAATATTTTAGGTATTTAGACAAATCTTTTCTTCATTATGCTATAAAAACATATAACATCGTTATTACTTCCGAAACTTGTAACTTAGTACTACTATAGTACCCCCTCTTATAATACCAGTACCCAGTAACAACCTGGGTATCAGCCAGAGTATGTGCAGTCCAATCCCTTGACACGGGAGCCATGTGCGCAATTTATGCGTCGCCATGGCTACGTTTGTCTGCTGCGTGAGCTTAGAGCTTTGTACTCTGATTGCTTGTATGGAAAAATACACAATACTTCTATATTACATCCCTATGATTTTAAACTCAGTGGCCTGTGTGATTCAGGGACTTGAATGTAACTAGCAGGGTTTTGTTTCAGCTTGTCGTAACGAGACTGTATTCTTAATTACCCATTAGGGTTACGTTTTCCTTTGGCTGTTTGAGCGATAGAAAAACAGTGTAGGTTTGTTACCATGTCAAGGTATCTAAATTTGAAATTCAAGAAAAACTATTATGAAGTTGATCTACGATGTACTTGTATACCTACTATCATTTTTGAGGTAAAAAGAATCTGAGAGATAAAATCTTCGGTTCTGTATCATGATGTTATGTCAGTATTATCATGGAATATCAATGTTGTATATAAATGCAATTCACTTAACCCATTTTTTACGGTATGGAAGAAAGTTTGAAACCTTCCTGGTATAAATAATTATAACTTGACAAATTGAATATTGTCGCTTAAAGAAGTGAATTCAAATGCAGGAGCTTAATTGAAAAGTGGCCAACGGACACAATTGGAAAGTATAATATCTGCAGCATCCGAAGCGAAGTTAAAGCTACCGAAACTTAAACGCTGCTTAGCCGGCAACTTAATTAAGTTCCCAATTGCACACCGCACTCGAGTCGAACTTAGTTTACCCAGAGTTTGTTGCTTAAGTAAATTTCGCATTTAAATGTCTACCAATGAACTTTAGTTGGGTGAATAATAGCGTTTTTGAGTTGAGTTCATCCTTGCTATTCCTCAGTTGAGAAGCTGCTTCGAATATCTGTTCCAAACTATCACGTCTGTTCAATTGGAAGAAGAGAGAAAAATAAAACACACGTTTTACGAGACTTTAAGATAAATAAATATAACTCATATATTATTAGTCTTGTACTAACATGGAACTTAAATAGACTAGCTGTATTTCTACTTTATAATATATAGGAAAAAAACGTAGTAACTAAGAATAGAATCTGTTAGGTGATGGGTTAGGATCCTGTCACCTATATTGTATAACAAGGCGAGATGATTAAGTCAAAAGTAACCACAGGGAAATAATGCCCAGGTTATGTTCATTTTAACATACTCATATGTTTGCTTACTAATATAACATGGTTTTGAAAATGCAAGTCACACCTCATAATAATGTTGCAATATATTTCACACAATATCACGCTTGTCCCCCATTTAGAGGTGCTCAGATCTCCTACGTCCCGCCTACATTAGTGGAAATATTGTTCTTATCTTTGTCAATAAAGATAGCTTCAATGCATGTGCATGCATTGTGTCATAAATGAGTCACATAGAATTCCCTTGTTTAGCTAAAAGAAAGACCACTTTCTCATCATATTAATAAAATGCTTTTCTGCTCGTCTGTCGTACCAGTGACTAGGAGTTTAGTACATTTTCGTTAGTACTATAGTGCATTTAGACAGAGATTTATCATATTATTGTGGCTAGCTAATTTACTCCTACATTTCGTAAAAACCACTATGGAACTGTATTTTAAATTCTTATTATATAATAAACTGTTCACTCAAATCAAAATTTAAGTTAGTCGTCTTAGTGACTGTGTTTTAACATATAGCATTCCGCTCAAAAAGAAAGTCTTCTGTTATGTTTATATGTACCTATTTAAACCCATGTAACATAATATAACTAATAGCTTAATATCCAAGCCATTACCAGTATTAAAAAGATAACATTACATGACTTTAAACTATCATTTGACAGTCACAACACGAATATTTGTATGACGTTATCTCTCTGTACTTAATACTATCACTATCCCAACAATAAACGACAGATAAATTCTGATTGACACTAATGGCGAAAGGGCCGGCCCAATAAGCAATATGTCGATGTTTGTGGCTCATGTCATTGTGCTGCGAAGTGTCGATATCGATAAAATTAGATTAAGGGCATGTCCCGTCACTAGCGGTTGGGGTTTGACTCAAATTAACCCATTTATCGATTATTTACAACCATGTGAGCTTTAAGTTAATATCGTGTAAGACTCGTACCAGTCTGGGACTTCTATTTAACTTACTCAGGTACCTTTTTGCTTGGCACGTCATATGAATGAGATAGATTTTAATGTAACGTGTTAATATACCTCTTCACTATTGAAAGATGTAACTAGAAATATGATTTCTCGGTACATTATACCTTACCTTTACCGTACCTGACCTTACCTAAAAAATATTCCATTGTACCAAAAGAATATCTCCGACCGAAAGAGAATCTTCGTGGTTCTTTCAATCCTATACGAGTACGAATACAGCTGGAATAACCATAATAAGAATACATAATACCTTTTGCTTCATATTTGCCTTTTAGGGAAAGAAGACTTTTGCACCATTTTTATCAGATGATATGAAATCGAGAATTTCTTACTTACAACCCACCTTGTCAAAATATTTTAAAACAATTAACTGCCTTGAGATGTAAATCGGACAACATTTTCTGCTAATTAGTAATTTGTGTGCAAAATGGTAATTCTTACGAAACTTTTGTTTTAACATTACCATATCAAAGCTTTCCTTTCACGCATTCTTTCCTGCACAAAGTGAACAGAACCTCGCTGACATAACAGTAGTATAAAAGTCATATTTATCATATATATATATTAAAGGATTCAGGACATCCTAGTATTAGTACACAATTTCAGTAGCCAGTCGGTAGCTAAACAACAAAGAAAAATTCATTCCCCTATACATTCCCTTAAACGTATTCTTCTATAATCGTCTCTTAAGATAATCTTAGAAAAGAGACAATTATTAGCTATGCATATATTTGTCCCATTTTAACTCGAAAAATGATATAATGAAAGAATCCGAGACTTTAAGAACAGCGGTAAAAGCGCTTACTATCAAGTTGGGGAAGCCACATCAATATGGAAATGTTACACATTCTAATAACTTTGCCAAGCCGCTGTTACACCGCCTGTTCTGTTTAACAAACGTAGTCTAAAATACTTTCAACGGAGGTGTTTTTTCTATAATTTAAAAATCGTAGATGTATAAGTTTTAAACGACTTTTTGTTTATTTAGAACATCGTATCTTAACAAGACTTTTAGTTGTCATAGAGTCGATAATTATACTCACATTATTTGCGTAATCTAAATATATCTGCCCAATGATCTCCTTCGCCTCCCATAGTCTGCCAATTGTGACGAAATAAATTCTGGCATCAAACAAGTAGTATCGTATATTGATCGTATATTGATCTTAGAATAATTTTGTCTCATGTCTATTTTATAAAGAACTTTTAGCAGTTTTCTGAAATTTATGTCTGCGTTACAAACGCTAAATTTATTTACATATAGCCTTTTGTAATAATTGTTATTTAAAAATAAACAGAAGAAAAAAAAAATATGATTTTCCAAAGCAACTTAAATTTCATTTTAATCCCCCTTTTGAATAAACTCTTCTCGTGTAAGAGCAGCTTAAAGGTTCGCTATGACTCAGTCCCCGATAAAGCTTTGAATTCTCCCAAGCGCTGTCCAGTTTAGTCTAACACCGGCCGCGCATCGTGCGCCCGCGTCGATCCAAATAAATAAGAATAAAATGTAAATACACTACACGTGTCGGATTTAAATAATAATATAAGAGAGTGTCAGTGAATTAGCTTTACGTTATATTGAATATCATTTTGTGATAAAGTGTGTGTGGTGTGAATCTTGGGTCTTAATTTTAATATTGTGGTATTTATTTATGTTCCTTAGGTTTCTTCATTTAAAAATCGTTATCAATACGAGAAGTTCTAATTTTATTACGGTTAAAATATTCACAATCAATTTATTGAGTAAATACTAATCTTCGGAACGGAATCTTACGTACTTCTAAAATATACTAACTTACTTGAGCAAAACTTGCTCATAACTATTATAAATATTAAAAATATATACGTCACTATAATCAAAATCAAAAAAGAAAGCTTTATGCAAAATTATATTATAAATAAACCACATTTATCGTTTCCCAAACAAACAGCCTCGATTCCCAACATTCGCGGCCCATAAAGTAAGGACAAACAAACACAACATGCATTCTGAATTAGCGAAAGCAATGGGTTGTGAATCCTTTGCAGAATACATGCGTGGGCGCACGAGTTTGCCCACCACGATATCCAGAGAAATTCTGTAGGTATACATACATATATGGAACCTACAGGGATAGTATGTATAGAACCTCATAGATATAAATACACACATATAATTTTTGTGTATTAATATTGTTTGACGACCTCCGTGTCGCGATCGGCTAGTCGCCGGAACGCCAATCGTGAGGTCCCGGGTTCGATTCCCGGTGGAGGCAGAGTTAAGAACTACGCTTTTCTACTGCTTTCCAGTCTGGTCGTTGACTATATATGTATTTATCTATATGTAATATGTATATATTTCTTAAATATACGTTGAATAGTACCCTCAACACAAGTATTAAATGAACTTACCATGGGGCTAGTTCAATTGGTGTAATAACGTCCAAATATTATTATCATTACTTTAATCGTTTGAGGTGTATAGAACCACAAACTTGGTTACCAGTAGCATTAGTATCGGATTATTACGGTGAAAGTGTTTTGCAAGGAACAGAAAAATGAGGTTTGCTCTCTGCCTATCCCTCTGTAGAACGGGCGTGATGTAGTGTGTTAAAACAACATAAGGTAATTTCATGTCACATAAACGTTCATTTACACAGGTATTGTATTACACAGGTGCTTGTGTAATACTATCTAATATTGCAATAAACATAATACAATAATTCATTATATGATAAATCAGAATAGTTTAATTTCACAAAATAATAATAAAATTGATTAGAGATTGTCCTATACGGTGTATAGTCTTAAAGGTACAGAGTTGAATAAAGTTTAAGTGTTTTTTTTTTAAATTGATAGCATTTTTCATATCTTTGACTCTACGCTACTCATATAAATTACTCAAAATAGAACATATTTAAGAGCTCTATTTGAGATACCGTAAAGAGATATAGATTGACACATGTGTGTATTTGAAGCTTATCTAGTTACACAATGTGACCATGTGTCAACCATTTAAATGACAGATCTGTCACTTACCACTTACAGCCAATGAGATGCTCTTTTAATAACTCCGAATACTTTGGGTAATAAAAATATTTTTAGAACAGGATTGAACTAGCTCCTTGGTACGTTCATTTACGACTTGTTTTAAGGGTATTGTAACGTATATTTAAGAAATATATACTACCCATAGATAGATAAATACATTGTGTAAGTATATTATTTGAGAATCGAACCCGAGACCTTGCGATTATCATAAAAGTATCGAATGAAAGTCTGCTGCGTAATTATTATAGCACAAATTGCGAGGATATGATTTTTGGCAAAGACTATTTATAAACAAAAATTAAGGCTTAGGAAATTACGTAATTATCATTTATAATCATGAATCCCTTTCTCGTATGGAAAAATAAACCAGGCATAAGGAAGTATAGTTTGTCATTATATTTGAATTATTATCTATCCATTATTTTACGCAATACTTACAATTTTTAGCGTAATAGCTTTTATACCCTTTTTTAAAATATTTTAGCTTAAATATTGTAATTGTATACGGTGTAATAATTGAGAATTATATTAAAATTGTAGTTAAAGTGTAAGCGCAGCGCTGTTTGAAATTGTCGACATTGATGCAAAACACGAAAGCAGCGAAGAATGTAACAAGGGATAGGCACGTTCCGCTTGTTTTGGGATTGCTGTATTGTCGATAGTTTAAGTGAATTCAAAGTGGATGCTGATCAAACCGATGTCAGCATAAATATTATGGTTTAGTTTTTACAAACAAGCAACTTAATGATAAACAAAATATAGCTTATTAGACTTCGTCTAAGCAAGCATATATTTTACACCATTCTATGCTCTTTAATATATAAAATGTTCCTTAGAATTCACGTATATCAGCCAATATATATTGTAAATACCATGAATGTCCCAAACCACATTTTCAACACAGGAGCAATATATACAACTGCGGCACTAGTCGAATGTTACACTATATTGTCATCCAAAGTCAGTCGTATTTTCCACTACATTGTTATCAAAAGTCGATACTTCCCATTTCATCGACATTCACCTCTCCCGTGTCCCATCCCTAGGCGCACGTGCACTTCCTCACTCGACTGAATCATAACAAACAGAAGGTTATGCACTCAGCTGCACTACGGCATGTACTTGCACTACAGATTGGAAAGGGTTTTTAACAGCAGGTACTTTTATCACATATACATATGTACATATGAAGAAAAAAACATACATGTAATGTACATTTGACATCAGAACCATATACATGCTAATAAATGACCAAAGAGATTTTCATGTCTCAAAGTCTTGACTCTATCCATACGGAAAGGGATTAAAAGTCGTGAATATTTAGCCTGACTCATTAATAAGATATTCCCGTGTCTTATTCCTCGGTGTATTATTCCTTGGTAGGAAGACAGAGGTTTGTGTCTTAAAAATACGGAGTAATTCATTTACGACTACATTGAACATTTTTATGCTACATAATCAGTATTCAACGTGACTAGCCGTAAATGTGACTATTAACTATAATCATGAATACATTTCATTTTAATATATTCCAAATCCGTTAAAATCGGATCGAACTTCGTTGCATAAAACCCTTAAATTCATAATAGAAATACAGTATAGCGTCAAATTATAATAATAATATTTATTTACATTGGGACATTACACCGACGAACACAAAAACCTAAACAATAATACAAAACTTAGAAACTAACAAAGAAAAAACAAACTTGAAACTACTACTACTAACTAAATTAAACGAAGTACTAGTATCTAATTCTAAACTTGCAAGGTACACCATAGGAAATATACTAATATCTACGTGATAAAAACTACGATATCTACGTGCTGTATCGAATAAATAGTTAACATGAAGTAATGGTTACGATAGAGTTAACTTAAGTATAACAAGTGATTAAAAACGTTCTTATCGAATCAAAGTTTTCATTTTGATAAAGAATTGGCTAATGTTTACTTATGAAATATATGTTTCCGTTTGTACATTTGAATAGGTACTCTACGATGATTCGTAATTGATCTGGTATTCGTTTTTAATATGATTTTATATTTAGTAATGTACAGATAGACAATATTTAGTGATGTACAAAAATTGTATTAAAATAAATCATGCTCAAATTCTTTATTTTGAAATATCATTCATTAACTTTAGATTACAAAAATATTTTTCCAATATAAGTACCTATAAAACTATAATAAACAATTCAAATTATTATTAATACCGAATATAATGAAAAAAATCATAATCATGTCATTCTTTAAAAATTCAAATTCTATAGCATACATAAGTATGATGCATACGTAAACTAGCTATCTTTCATCAATAGTGTGGCCACAGAATATTTAATAAACACGTGGCGGCCATTTAAATCACGATTGCAATTGTCTCTGGCTCCATGACTCACTCGGGCATAACTTATGGTAACTATAGTTTTGAAATTCGAAAGTTGTACCTACCAATCAAAAGTAATTAACAATTAAACTAGAACTATTTCCAAACGAATATAAGATAAAATCAATTAATATGTTATGAAAACTGAAATAATCACCAATAGATTTAGTTATGTAACATAATATTCTGTGCAAAAACTAAAAGCACATAGAACTGAGGAAATTTGTAATCCTGTTAACCCCGCAAGGGTTACCGGGCTTGAGTGTATGTAGAAGTATATATATATTACACCAACGCTTACTTAAACGTGAAATAAACTCATTATGCTCCACGGTAACTTAACCTAAAAGAAGTGAGCCTCCCGCCATCCCATACAATAGGCTGAAGCCTACAAGACTAATTTCTTTTTTATCCGCGCACCAAACTTGGGCATGGATTTAAAAAGCCATCTGTCACCTTTTTGTTGTTGAACTTTTTACGAGCAAAAAGCCTGTGTACCACCATTGTTGCCTATTCAGCCAGAATCATTTGGATTCGAAGTGTCATGTTACACTCATTATTTAATTTTGATGAACGCTGATAGAAAATGAGGTATTTCGAGCATATCTCTAGTTAATAAAGATCTTATTATTGATATTATAGTCATTAGTTTTTCTGGAATATGTATCGATGGGCTTGTCTTGTACAATGTAACCTTGGTGACACCACAAATCCTCGATCGGTTTCAATATTAATGTCTTAGTTAAGATAATATGGATAATACTAGTAAACAGTTTTCAATTTATCTCCCATTTATATTAATCTTGGTCGGCCTTAATCATACGATTTGAAGTGATGAAAGATTGCTAGTTAGCATTAAATTATTATTCTCAAAGCACCAACTCAGATGTATCATAATAAGTACCTACTTATAATTTAGTCACTTCTCGCTTCAACCAAAAAGTTTCGGAGTAAAACTTTAATGATCTTGGCATTGGACACAATGTCGTTAGCCTCATAAAACACACTTTAAAAGCACACACTGAGCCGACAGTTAATCATTTTATCTGAAATGTAATTTATGCTTTTTCTGCTAAACTAATCTACTAATAACTATAATGCTAGTCATTGGTTTCAACATGTGGATATGTTATAAATAACTGTAGTAAAAAATTACACTCTCGTGTTAAGTTGAACATTAATTTTATTAGTTTGTCTGCGTAAAGTTATTTACTTCGTTTTAGGTTGGTTTTTGTTACTTTCAAGGTGATAGTTTCGACTGGGATTATTCACCCAGCCTGTTTTCCTCTCTTGTTTATTTATTGTTCCTGGGAGATGTACTAGCAACTAATCACCATTGGGCTGATACAGAGGAGTTTCATATGCCTACGTTCTATTACTAATTGCGGTAATAATAGACGTATTATTATTAGCTTAACGCAGAATAGCCGTTCATACAACATACAGTACAACAGAAAAACATATCCCGAACAAAACATAAAGCTAACTCGACGAGACAAGTACATGGGGCATAAAGTGTCTCTTACATGTTAGGCTGCCATCAGAAGCGGCTGGATATTGAATAGCAATAGTCTCGTGGCCATTGCGGAGACCGAACTGGCTTTATGTCCCAAATAAACGCCCCAACGATCGTCACCCTACAGCGCTAGGGGTGGGATGTGTCGATGTTTTCACAAACAAGATTTAGTAGTTACATAGTATTATGTTTAATGTTTCTGAAAGTCTAGAAAGTTCTAAAAATAATACTTTTTAGAAATTTAAATTTCAATATTATGTCCGAGATTCATGTTATAGATACATGTATAACTAGTGTATATAACATGCATTATGGATATGTAGCTGTATAAGTAAAGTCAGATGAAAGGCGCATTTTGAAATGCAAGTCTATACGCCAATTTCTAAGAATAAATACTACCAAAATCAGTTTCAACTAACTATTATTTATATATTTTTTAAATCTTACCATTCAAATAGGAATAAACCAATCTATTTGTCAAAACAAAACAATTGTCAGAAATTCAACCTAGCTGTTTTGCTTACTACTCAAAAACTACAGCTATCACAATTTATGTGATGCCTAATCTATCGATACATCCTTACCCATGCAATGCCCCGGCCTGTCGCGTGGACGTAACGACGCGTTGTCCCGACAGAGGGCCGGCGTTCGGTTCCGGAATTGCAAATAAATTAGCCAAAACTACCTGCGGAGGAATAGGCTGGGAATAGACTTAGGCAGAGTGCGTACGATACTAGCGGAGCGATTTAATAAGTGACATTTTCAATTGCAGTCTATCACATCATACTTATAGGTATGAATGGTAGGGATGTGTGTGGTTTTCATTACTACCATTTCCTTGTTTATGTTTGATTGTGCACAACACGGTTGTATAAATAAAACAAGTTTGATTAATATCGTATCTGCTCTACTATAAATCATACTCAATAATGTTTATAGTATTTAAAAAATAATCATACAAGAACCTATGTACCAAAAAAAATCTATACTTTATTTTTATTCGTCTGGTACGACTGCGATACTAAGTAACAAACTACGTATATCAGTATGTAAAAGTATGACTAAAGCAAAAATCAGTGGTTACTAAAGTAACCGCATATATCCCGCTCCGCTCATTGCAGGGTTAGTGCCGATACCCGCTGTAACCCAGGATACGCGCTTAATCCCAAGATTTGTTGCTTTGTTTACGAACCGCTTTGACGGCCCAAACTCAAGCGCCAACCATCGTGGTTACATTCTACGGTTTAGGAACTTAACATAGTCAAAGTCACTGCCTGCGACAAGATGAGAAGGAAGGCAGCTACATAGCATTCTATTTACATGTAAATATGACTATGATAAGTGAAAACTCTAGAAGCTTCCTGAATTATATGCCTTACTTCAGTTTATTGTATTTTTTCACTCTTCATGATCTTCAAAATTCGCTTCCATTCATTTCATTCAGTGCTATAGTTAGTACAAGTAACATCCCAGACCCATTCATCATGTTTCAATCCGCAAACATCGCGCTAAAGCCACCTCGGCGAAGGCATTAATTCCAGTGATAAATTAAGACTTGTTCTCGGCGACTTGCGAACCGTTATCCAGTGTTCCGTTGGTATTTTTAAATGAGTCGTCACACGCACAATGCATTCCTTACACGCCGCCTAATAAGTTTGTTTGCTTCTGCATGTGCTAAGACTTATATGGGGACGTGTGTCACCTCCATAATCCCGAGTTGGAAAGTGGCTGTTTGCTCAAAGTGCTAAATCAGGGAGATGGATTGTTTAAGGAACTACAGACTAGTTTATATGCCATACTTAGTTCTACAGTAAAAGTTAACACATAACCGGTAATTTTGTTTGTTTTGGAGTTTATTACATTCTATTCAATACTCAGATTACCAGAGGATGTGAATTATAAACATATACTTACACAATAATTTTTATGTATAACACAACATAATAAATTATTTGATAAACGCCATTATGCTCAAACAAATCTTTTTGTTACAGTATATTTCACGTATTTAAATTTCCCCATGCAATCTCAAGAGATTAGATACAAGAGAATTTTCCTTATCTTTTCGAGAAATGACAAATTATTGTCTTCTGCAAATATTTGCATAGAACTTGTCGTGTAATTAAATGGAATTAATGATTAATGAAAAGAAACCTTACAAAAGAAACACTAAGACATACATACATATCTTTGTCCATGCAACAGGCACAACAATCTATGTAAACAAGCGAAATAAACATAACCTTTCGAATGTATCGACTAACCAGTTCTTAATCATTCCAACATATACTTTACAAGCATTGTTATTATCGCAGAAATACGTATTTGTAATAAAGTAATACACCGTTCTCTTTACGAGCTGTCCCGCGCATCTCATAAGAATGTAAATAGGTGAACAATGTTAATTAAGTTCAGAACAAGTTCAAAGCTAAGTGGCTTAGCGCCGTGTTATCCCGAACCAGGTTTTGATAAACAGGATGAGATGAGGTTATTTTGGTCCAGCACAGACATAGTTTTGTCTGCTTCGAGCACTTGAGGCCTGAGTCTTTTTGTTGTCTCATTATTTTGGACCGGAATGTTTAGAATGCTTTTCCTTTTGGCATTGGCCGTTACGCATCACGTCCGTGAACTTACAGTCTTAATTTAACCTGAATATTTTAAATTGCTGGTGTAGGTGCAAATAACTTGATTAGGTATAGGTAATAAAGTAAGGTTTTGCATTATTAGGATTTCATATTGGGTATCTTGGAGCTCTATTAAAATTTAAGAAATTTTAAATCGCATTTTTTAGTAAACCTAAGATTCACATTAACACTGACGTCGACTATAATTTTAACAGAAAAGTAATTTAGTAAAACTAATAACCAAAGAATTTAAATATAGAAAAGACGTGAATAAGTGCCATAAATAGTAAAAAACTACTATTTACTAATAGTAAAAAATAGTAAAATATCATAAAAAACAAACGTAGTCTAAAAACGAGCATTAAAGATCAAGTGAAAATTATAGTAAAAAGTGATCTATCAGATATACCACTTCCACCCAATGGTACAGTGAGTGTTGCTAGTGAAGTTCTAACCGCAGTGGATGGTCCATATGATGAAGATGCATCTGGAGACTGACTTGGCGACTGAGTTCTCGTACAGGAGTGGCGATGCGGATAAGAGCCAGATCTCTGTGGAGGCCGAGATGCTCTACTATGAGCTCATGTCGGCTCTCGAGGAGGAGGAAAAGGTATGTTAGGGTTGAACAGGCTAAGGATATGACAAAATTTATCGAAAGGACAATTTTATTCGTTTAAAACAAATAATATTTGTAATCCAATATGTGAATTGAGTGAAGGCCACGTCTCGGCAAACGTAGTGTAGGACGATGTAGGACTGCCAGGTGGACCGATGACCTCAAGAAGGTTGCTGGTAGTGGCTGGATGAGGGCCACGAAAGATCGTCTTTTGTGGCGTACCCTTGGGGAGGCCTACGTCCAGCAGTGGACTGATACAGGCTGATTGATGAATATGTATTCTTCTTATTAAGTATTCCATAGTCTATTCTTATTACTTCTACCGTAAATACTTCCTTCGTTTTAAGACTTATATTTTGTAAACAAACAATAACTTAGTGTGTTTTTAGAATTATGTCGTTATTTCACTATATTAAGTTATATTCTTTCAAACAATTTAGTTGACTAAATAGAAGTGTTATTATTGAAGTTAAATTTAGATTAAAAACATCGTGTATCAAGTTTAATGTGACAATAAGATAAGAAGCAGGTCCTTAACCTATTACAACTTTACACAGACATATATAACATCGATTTCTATAAACTAGTCAGCGTTACAAAGCTCTCAATATCTCGCTTTTGACTTTATTCACCTTCGATCCCATACCATAAGTAGTCGTAACATATGCTTGGCATAAATGTATACGTTAGTAAGATTTACGTAACAGTTTGATTCGAATTCGTTCTCGCCACAAGTGGGTTATAGGAAGTGAGCCACAGCGCGCAGGTTAATACGGTGCGGGAAAATATACAAATAACTGCATTTAAAGCTATTTCGGGATGCAATAGTATACGGCAAAAGTGGGTTAGACGTCAAACAAACTAACTGTAGTTTAACGGGAATATTTATTTAATGCATTGGTAGCTAGTTTTCTTAGGGTATTGTAGGAAGTTACTTATATACATAGGGGTAATAACGTATGTATACTCACATGTTTCTTATTTAGAGTGTACAGAATCTCAGAGACTTAATAATTTAAATATCACCACGGTTACCACACTATAAGGGTTACAATTACATTGCAAGGTATGGAATTTTGGTAACACGTTTCTATTTCATAGTCGCTTAGTTACCTTTATACCTATAAATATATGGCAGTAAAAAAGGCAGCTAGTTAGCGTCCTATATCCGTCTCAGTCTAGTACGTTTCATTATTTCTTACGCTTTTAAAGCAAAATGAAGAATCGAAAGCACCTTGCAATTTTAACCAACACTAAAACTGCTGATACTAGCAATTACTTTAAAACAAAAGTTGTACGAGCAACCATTTTAGTTCAACAACAACGTAAATCCGACTTTATGTCTTAGTGTTAAGGTCTTATATCCAATGTCTAGTATCTCGGATGATATAAAGAGGATTATCATGTCCGTGAGAAACGAATTTTGTCTCCTATTCTCTTTCCTAATTGGTAAGGAGACGTGCAGGTGTAGTGCAGTTTTGTTAAATAGATATATGACGAGAAGCACATATGAGAAAATACATTAATCGCTATTATATGAGAAGTCTTTTATTTAAATTGAAAATTGTTTAAGCATTTTTACGTAAGTTTCTTTAAGAATAAATAATGCATAAACATAGACATGAGTAAAAATTAAATATAATTTCAGAAGGAGTTAAAGTTATTTCTTTCATGCATTTCTTTATATCCGTTCCAATCACACATTCTGTAATCCTAAGCCAATTACTTATCATCCCAACAATAAACAAAAAGAAACTGATCGGCCATATTGAAAAACTTTTAATTAGGAGAATCGGCGCAACCTGTTATTCGATACATCCTCTTATCGATAAAGAAGCCGGCTTAGGACAACATTATTTTTTCTTCAAACTTTCGTCCCTTAGCAGGAAGGCAACCCGATACCCCACAGTCCTTACGACACTTTAATCTCACGTGGTTTCGAACTAGTAATTTACATACATATTTACATACATTATTCCCGAAAGGATAAGGATGGAATATAAATAACAATAATTAGACTCTTTATAGACGAGTAGTATCATACAAAAACTAACCCCATTAAACCTTTTTGAAATGACAAAAAGTTTGGAAAACAATGTATCTTTAACACGATCATGGAGGTTGCTAGCCTATCGCCCAATAATAGCCCGCCTTTATTGTTCCTTAACCTCTTACCTAGGGTCGAAATGACAACTTGACAGTAACATAGTTCTCACATCCTAGATTAATACAAAATATCTATCTCTTACAAATTGGTTTAAAGTAATAAACCTTTAATGAAGTTATTCGCAACTTAATTATCAGGTATTCCTATGTACATCTCATTGCAGTTAATAGGCTAGGTCCGCCCTTATACGAGCCTAGGTCTTAGGTGGGCAGGCTAAATCTAGATGCAAATTAGTGCTCTAATGGTATCTGCCATCTGTACATCCCGTTGAAGGTTATTGCCTTGAGACAGGAAATACACCTTGTTGATGGCCCTAGGAAAAAATCTAAGCTTGAATATAATGTAACTGCCTTTCTGCTCGACTTGTTAAAGGTGACTAGAGATTGTGAGGTAAGTTTGGTTTATTGGGCGATGAATTATCAAAAAAATATTACCAATTGCTAAACTAAACTCGTAGTTTACTTACATCTAATCTTTATAAGGATATGTAAGTTACTAAAAGTTATGTTTTTTGAGGTTCTGTGTACCTTATCGAGAATCTTTTACGTCATATAATGTATGCACATGTAGTATTCCTGGAAAGGGGTCACAGAAGTGAACCAAAGTGCTAATTGGGAGAAAAACGGGAGCTTTCTAAACATGTATTATGAAGCATAATTGAGTAACACCTGCTGCATAACAAGAAAGGCAGGTACTTGTTACTCATACATATACAGTCACGTCCTTTAATCCCCTTTGGGTCGGATAGAGCCTCGAAGACACGACAATACCCTAGGTCACATTTTAGCTTGGATTTTGGGGCTTGATATCATATGGAACATTAGTAACAAATTGCTAACTCAGACTACATAATATAAAATGTTATTTATTTAAAATGTTATTTATTTTACATGGATAGCACTACTATATAAACTATATTATCAATATTACTATTTATTTCGTGACAGGTTACTATTCCATTGTCCGTAATGCCAGACATAAATAGAATGATAACCAACTACCTTTAAGAAAATATAAAGTGACTTAGTAACTAAGGGTGAATGGAATGTATAGGCCGTTATAAAGTATTAAAACAATATTGTTTTAAGATTTAAGTACACAGGTCGCGGAAGTTTAAGTAGATCATAAAACTCTACCGACGAAAGATCCGGTACAGATGTGTGTCTTAAAATAAAGTATTAACTACATAGAGTTTATAACACTTTTAGTTGCACTTATATTTACATTTACGCCTCTACGCTCCGTACTGGGTTAGGATGAAACTATTGATTAACCCTTTGAACTATCCTGATACATCTCTCTAAACTCACTCTTATCTATCTATCTTCTATTACTTGTTTTTTCTGTTCTTTGTTGTGCGTACTCCCGTCTTAATAAGTATATCCCAATTTCACCTGTATATTATATTCTTTGCTTTTCTATTCCTCACACTACTTACAACTGGATAAGAATGTTTCAAATTTGATCTGTATTCGATCAATTCGATCAATCGATTCAATTTTGTATGTATATTCGTGACATTCCTCTTTATATGTTGATATCCATTTTGCCTGCATAAATTCATTCCTTACTTTAATTTATGTACAGTCATACTTCTATATTTTATAAACATTATTTTAATTTAGTTTCATAATTTCAATCATTTCACCCAATCATTGTAACCTAACCTTTGTTCAAGTCAATCAACTCGTAAATATTCCAAGTTAGTGAGAGTGCAAATAGTATTAGAGTGAGGCGAAGGAATGGCATGCATCCATTAAGCTGCGTACCCCACTCAAACACAATGATCACGTCCCCTAATTGTGTGCTCTGAAACATTCTATCAAACGCCCAATTCACTTAACCATAACTTAACTGTTACTTGTTAAAGTTTAACTCTTGGTATAGTTATGTGAGGTATCTCGCCTATTCCTTACTATAGGCAATAGTCAGTATCCTTACACGGCGGTACATAGTATCGTCTATCCCTGTGTGCTGACTATCTGGGAAGAAGTGAAATGATATCGTTATAAAAGTTCTATTTCGCAATAGCAGCAATACACGCGTGAAGTTTTAGACAACTCGAAAGGTATACTATTCGTTTCCTATGTGTTTGTATGTTGTTAGCTCATTACCAAATACATTTAATTTACCCCTATTCTCTTTTCACCTTCTACAACGTACGAATAAGAATTTGAACCTTAGCGTTCCGTTTACCATCGAGACTGCTTTGAAATTCTTATTTAAACGCATGCAATACAAATAAATTTAAACTAGTACGGTACACTTATATAAACGTATACTTTATCAATTCAATACCATTCATAAAATATTCCCAACAATACGTGTGACCAATTGATTGCCCTTAAACTGTTCAAAGAGCGCTGTTAAGAGAATCACCTCAAAGGCGATGTGGCGGTTAACGTGCTATGAATTGCTAAAGAGGCGCAGTCAACGATCTGTCGCCGTCGATATGTTAATAATGCGTATGGCAACAAACCATTCTTAGTTTGACTAGATAGATGATTTCAACATACATATATTCACGCCTCTACGTCCTTAACGGGATAAGCAGAGACTATCGATCGCCACTTGGAACGATCCTGACAAATTTCCCTTGCTTCACTCACGCCCATTAACCTTCTCATACATGCTCTTCTGTTCTTCACACTACGTACACCTGCCTTGAGGAGAATTCTTTAATTTAAGCATATAATCATGATATTATAATATAAATGAGCGCATTTACATACATACACATCACGCCTAATTCCCTGTAGAGGGGTAGGCAGAGATCACGGATCCCAATTTGTCCCGATCCTGACAGACCACTTTCGCTACATTGACATTCAATGAGCGCATCTATTTTCCTATGTATCCTTGTTATATTTATCTTCTGTATTCATTTCTGTTTTGTTTCCTTAATAAATTAAATTAGGTTTTGAAGTTTTGTTTTATATGCTGAAAAGGTTATGCGTTCCATTCCCCTCAGAGATTGTACCAATAGACTAGTTTGACATAACTCTAAGAATGAGATCCCAGCCTACCTCTTAGTATGGAGATGAGCGTAAAATTGATGTATATATCTATTAAAAACTGTCTTGTTTTGTTACGAAATTCTTCATTTCTACAGTAAGGAAATAACACGTCACATTAAATTGTGACTATCTGTCTGACCAGGTGTTACTCAGTCTCTGTCTGCCCCTAACAAGAACGTCTTGAAGCATACAATTTAGTTGAAACCATATTTGTATGCAACTTTGAACTGAATAAGAGTTAAAAATAAACCCCTTTGATACGCGTTCTTGAAAACTAAGCCCATTAAACAACAAAGTGTGACTAAAAAATTCACTGTCTTTCTTTTCTCTACCTTTTTTATTGTTCAAACATTAATTTGACGGCCCTTTTGACATTGCAGTCTAAATTTGTTCACTGACATATGGGGTGGAGTATTTGGGAACTCAATCGTTCTAAATATATCCTGTAGGAGGATAATAGGATAATCTCGTAATCTTTTGAAACTTCAAAGAACGTAGTTATCTGTTGCTCTAGTCATAGAAATTGTAAATGTTTCTGTTTATCCAAAGCTCTGGCCAGTTCTTTGAAGATTTTGCTACTGGGTATCTTACTTGGTAGATTTTCCAAGGTCTATATGTAGCTAATTAATATGTCTGTTGCTAATTCTAATGGACAAGTAAAAAAAGTACTTTGCTCTCTAATCTATGGAGAGCAGTTAAAATATATTAATAGTATTTACTTAGTTCATTTTAAAAAAGATTATTCGTTGCTTTAAAACTAAACTGAAGAAACTCGATTTTATTCATATGAACATTTTATCTCAAAAAGATTAAATAATAAGTACATAAAACATATTGAAGTTACTAAAAAGATAAAAAAATTATCATTTTTTTAAATTATATGCAATTTAATGTCAAAAATATATCAACTATATTATAAAACAACGTTTTTTGCAAAATAGTGTTTTTTGAGTTTCTTCAGTTTAGTTTTAAAGCAGCGTATTGTCGTAATATTGTTAAAATAATTCAAATTAGAGTAATAAAAGTAAAAACATATTGTGTCTTGTTTTTATATTGTACTTTATATACAAAGTGCTATATGTACATAATTTTATCTACCAGTCTTTAAGTACATACAAATTCCATGTGTGTATACTGAGTTCATTTCTAGATAGTTCTCCCAACCGCTTCCCTTATCTGTTAAGACCTTTGACATGAGGGAACCCTTTTTATCGCCGACTGAGGCGGAGGCCCATTTCATCATAGCACTCCCAGAGGTCCAACTGTCCCCATCAAAGCTAAATGACCTTATACTATGCATATATAGAGGACAAACACGAATAATTTACTTTTTAAAATATTGTCTCAGTGTATGAGGAGGTGTAGGAGAGTCAATGAAACGAAAGTGGTTAGTCAGGATCGGGACAGATGGGGATATGTGATGTCTGCCTACCCCTCTACAGGGAATCTGGCGTGATATGTATGTATGTAATTATGAATTTGACGGTATGGAATTATGGAATTTGGTCTACCGTAAACTAGTAACATTTCACGAATGTGTCAGTTATACTCAAATTGACAAAGAAAATTTTATCCTTTCAATATTGTGTGCAGCTTATTAAATGTAGGTTAGAAATAATTCAAGTAAGAACTAAATCCTAATACACTTGAACATTATTGTTATTGATTGATATCAATACCTTTACAAGTGTGAAAGTATATTAAGTTCACCTGAATTGTTTCTACGAAATGTTAAACATTTGATTGTTAACTAAGACCACCCAGAAGCAACTATGTTTATTCTTTGCACCAACGTAGTACTACTCAATACTATTTGCCCAATACCAAATAGGGCTAACTACTCTATTGGTATACAGATCAAATTGGAGACATTCTTCTCTAGGTGTGGATAGCAGAAAGAAAAAGATACATGAGATGAAAAGATGTGACAGAGATTCCTAAGGATGACTCAAAATGATGTGCAAATATAACTACCTCTCATCATATATGAAACAACAGTATTAAGAGACAACCAGTGTCAGACAAATGTTTTGACTTTCAATGAGTGTACTGTACTAGTACTTATGTGTAATGAATGTAATATTACATTTGACTTTGACTTTTATCGTTAGTATTTATAAAGTACATTATATCATAAAACGTGGAAGAATGAAACTTAACGAAATCAATAACTTATAATGGGTTAATTTGAGCCATTCGTGATAGGCACAATTGACTCATTTGTGATTATTAGTGGTGACATATAATCTTGTATTGTGTTGTGTAGAACAATTGTATTTTGACTCTTTTTGATTGCTTAATACGATGAGGGCAATTGCTTTGGATCAATTATAGTCCCGTCTTTTTCAATTTGAGTCTAATTGGTGCATATTGTGGGGTTCAGCACAATTTTCAATCTTATTCAACAGAACAGTAATGTATATTGTTAACTCTTAAACGTTCGTCCTTTTAAACATGAAGTCCATATTTTTTTATTATATGTATAGATGTCATGATTATGTTAAAAACATGCATTTCTAATAATATAATTTATATTCCTTATCTCTGCCTACACGTCAGTAAATGTGTGTAGAATTACACAATTATTATGAATGATTCTAGTTTAAATATATCATACATACATCTTGTTACGACCATTAGTAAGTAATAAAATGATATAGAATATAGAACCTTCGCCCTACAATGTTATTCAATCTGCTCGTTGACATCACCTCGATTAGTCTCAAGCGCAATCCGCTGCTTACGCAGTGTAACAGTAACCTTTAGAATGCGGCAAGCTAGCAACCCGACACCCGGTAGCGAGGCTAACGCATCTTTGTCGCACCAACCTCCCAAGGCCAGCGATGGGCTAACAACCGGTGCTACGAGCTAAGGATTGTTCTCGATTTGCTACTTTCTTAAAGATATACTTAACACCTTCCATTTTTACTACCTTAAGAATTTATGTACTGATGCAACTGCGTAACTCTCATAATTATTAAATGGAGATGTTATGAGAAAAATATATTTTATCATATCGCACCATACTTTGCGTGTATTAGTATATAATTACTTCTACTGCCACTCTTACCATACTTAGATACGTAGTGCATTTGTGGGTCAAAAGTCTTCCCATGGTGCATGATGAGCCTTAAATGTTTCTTATTTCGAACAGCTTTGGCACAGACCAGCCATTCAAACATAATATAGTTATGTGACATTGTTTTTGTGTGAAAATCATCAAGAATATACATAACTACAATACAATAATATTCCAAACAACTTGCCTTTAATTCAAATCGAATTCAGTAGGTATAATATGTATTATTACATTAGTAAACCAAACGATATACCTAGATTGAAGTGCATGAATTCACGTGTCTGCAATATGAGTGAACTGAAAGCATTGGATCTCCAATTAGCCACGTCGGGGTAACGCGATCAAATGCTTTCGAAATATCTAGGAAAACGTAACTCCAAACTGATTTGTAAGCGCATTATTTGTACTGCACAGCGCAAATGTTTTAACTGTAATGTTCTTTTATAACATACTATTTTAAAATGTTACATTATAAAATGAAGCTATTTTTATTCATTTCGTCTTTTAACGGTGTAAAGGTATACAGAAATGAATAGAAAAAGGTTATTAAATATAAATTAGTGAAAGTTTCATCTAATCTAAGCAAATAGGAAGCGTATCTAAAAATCGATTATTCTGTAAGCTTCAGTTATCTTTTAGACCACTAGTTCTCTGCATTTAATTTAAATCCAAAAAAAATCCTACAGGTAGGTAATAAATACCAACATAAATTCCTTATACCTATGATTGTATAGTTATTTTAGTCAAGAAAGTTTCGAATTTCAGTTTTTGGCTAAGTGTTTTATTTTAGTCGTGGTGACATGATCCTAGAGAGATGGTAGTCAAACATGACTCATGCTTATGTCATAAAAACCAACTTATCATACAAACAATTGAACAATGCCTAGGTCCGTAAAGAGAATTTAAATATTCTTTTGTTATCATTCATTTGGGCTTATTTCACCATTTGATGTCCACGTTTAATTACCTATCTCTCCTAATTTGGAGAAGATATTTATCTGCGTTTGGACAATTGTGACTTATGAGTATCTCCTGCAGTTTATCTTTTACTTCAGATGTCATTAATCCTATTTTAGCTGCCGTTTGTCTAAATAGGATTTTTTGAGAGTTTCTCTTGTAATGTACCTACTTATTTATCTAACGAATGTTTGTGATATAGTTATTTAATATAACTCATAGTACAGTTTAAAATTATAACTATTACAACATTTGGCAACAGTTAAATTGTTACAAACAACTTTGCACACCTGCATGCAATATATTATATAAAGTCGAAACATTTTGCGCTTTCCATAGCAATTGAACATTGGTAATAATATTCTAATCATTAAAGTATGACATTGGTCGTATATTTACCTACTATGAATATCGGTAACCGCTATTTGTTCATTTATCAAGTTCAACTACATGGGATTAATTTGGATGATTCTAGGAGACTTTAGGTGTTGATTTTGGTAAAGGAAACCAATTTGAGGAATCCTTTCCTTTGAGTGAACTCACTTCCTTTCACATTAGATTCTAGTTTTTTGTGTATTGTTTTAGTAGCCTAAAAATAATTCAGTAGTCATTGAAACTAAACTGCCTTGACAGAAGATATTTTATTCATAATTTAATAAAAAAATAGTAAACTAAACGTCATACCCTTTATCAATTATTATCGCTACCAATTAACATAATATTAGCAACCTTTTCTAAACCAACCTTTCTCCTTATTCCAGAGAGTCCGAGCCTTTTCTTCCTCTCTCGATGAATTGGCGTCCAGGGTGCAAGCAGCAGAAGCATCGAGGGCCACCTGGCGAGGACCGGGAGACGCCAGAGACGCCAGGGCACAGCTGGACGCCGTCGCCAGGACCAGGGCCCAGCTGCCGCCGCTGAGGAAGAAGGCGGATGAGCTGTACGCGCAGGCGCAGACCTTAGCTAGGGACAAGATCCAATTGCCAGAACACGTGCTGGCCAGGCTAGAGGATCTCAACTCCAGGTGGGTTTCGAAGATTTGTGATGAAGGGTATGAGTAAGACTAACTATGGCACGGTTGTTTCAACTTAAGGGTACCAGAAACTAGGATACTGTTTCGAGATTAAATCCTTACGAATACTAAACAGAAAACCACCTATCATTAAGTGTTAAAAACGTGGTGGAAATTGAATTTGCTGAAACCAAACACGCAATTATCAAAACAAAAACTTGAAACCTCAACTCCTCCAATAGAATTATACCAACTTTCATTCTTATCCATTCAATTTCCTTTTGCAGAGTAACCGCCTTATGCGCTGGTGGTGAAGAGAGAGCGAGGCAGCTGGCGGCCGTGGCCAGGGACGGTGGCGCTGGGGCTGCCCAGAGCTTCCTGGCTGGCTCCGTAGAGGCACCCTGGGAGAGGGCCGTCACGCCTGCCAACGTACCTTATTATATCAAGTGAGTAGCAGTTGTATAAAGCGAAAGAGTTTGTCAATGTGGGGAACATGAGGGATCGCTGATTTAGGACTAAAGTTCTGTTAGAAATGAGTGTGGATTGTGATATGTAGCTGTTCATAGATCTGAGGTGGAAATGCATGATGATGTTGAAAAGTTTTAGAGTGTTCTAAAAACTTATTTCTTAAGTTAAATAACAATACTCAAGATAAAAGAGTACGATTGTATCTGTCATCCCTTAAAATGATGTGTTTATCAGAATTAGGTTCTGCTATAATATCAGCGTAATTCGACTTACAATTTACTGTTGCCCATACCATCATCATGATACTTCCACCTTACATCCTACTCTTAATCATTCCAGCCATGAACTGGAGACGACCCACTGGGACCACCCCAAGATGATTGACCTGATGAACTCTTTGGCTGACCTGAACGAGGTCCGCTTTTCGGCGTACCGCACAGCTCTCAAACTCAGGACCGTGCAGAAAGCACTATGCAGTAAGTAATACTTTTTATCACAGCTGCAAACTTTAAGTGTGGGTAGTTGGAAATTCTTACTAAATTACAAGTACTTCATTAATAACGTCTACTTTCCACATTAAATAATACAACTATACTCATTGTTTGTTAGATCAAACGTTATTATTGCTAGTCTTACCATACTAGAGTTGTTCCTGCTTCAACGAGTAGATTTACATAAACATACGCTTCACGACTTGTGTACACACTCCCTTTTTTATTATGGCGGGGTAGTCAGAGGCTTGAATGCCCATCTCTGAAATTTCGAAAGCATGTCAGGTATGGGTCTAGATAGACAGCACCTAACGTGATAGGTACTGAACCGTATCTTTATTTATTTCTGAATATAGGAAATCTTCTCTTTATATGAAAGTATAAAGTCTGTTAATAGCATATCACGTGAAACTATTAAAATTATCTTTGTTTATGTCCCGGAGTAACACGAAATATCTCTGACTCCATTATATCGGAGGTGGCGATAGAATTACTACCTTCGCAATTGCGGAGATGGACATCTGAACCTCTGACTACCCCGCAAGGGTTAATGGTCTAAAGTACTTACTGTAACCTTTCCTTGCGATGTGCAGTGCACCTGTTGCAGCTGCCGGCGGCGCTGGAGGCGTTCGACTCGCACGGCCTGAGGGCGCAGAACGACCGCCTCATCGACATCCCCGACATGATCACCGTGCTCACCTCGCTCTATGAGGTAAGACATTTTTCTTATTAATAAGTTAAAGAAGCTTCATCGCTACAATATGCTAAATTTGTTTCATACGTCCATTTATTTTTCGTTCATTCACTCATTCATTCCTTCGATGTTGTACAATTTTCCCAATAAAAAAATTCTCATTTCATCATTCTTTCATACAATTATTTACGAGTTTTTTTATATTTTAAATGTAGGTGATTTTACAGTTAAATCTAGCCACGGTGAACTTCAAAGACACTAAATCAACATTCACGTTGTAAAGAAACAGTGTGAACTTAAACAGACAATATCGTGGAATCAGCACATATTGCATAAAATTGCACACTTAAAAAAAAAAAACTAAACTGCAAGTCAACTCAGACCTCAATAATCACACCTTAGACTCGCTTCTAAAATCAAATTTAAGTCACAAATCATCCTGACCACCTATCACTGATCTTCATACCCTATTTCCCAGGTGATAGCGGCAGAGAACCCGAGCGCCGTGAACGTGCCGCTCTGCCTGGACCTGTCCATCAACTGGCTGCTGAACGTGTTCGACAGCCAGCGCACTGGCCAGATCAGGGTGCTCAGCTTCAAGGTGGGGCTGGTGCTGCTCTGCAAGGGCCACCTGGAAGAGAAGTACAGGTGAGGGTACATGTAGAGGCGTTACATGTTTAGATGGATCATGTTAGTCCAAGATGTGACTTGCATGTTTATGGAGAATATATTGGTGCATGATTGAAATATTGAATTTAATTTAAACGAAATCAAGTTGATAATTACGTCACAAAGTTGTTGTTAGTATATTAAATGTTAAATACCCATTGGTCAGTAACAAAATTAATGTTTTGCTCCGAGTTCTTTGTAGAATCGAATTCAAATATCTCGCTTTATTTTTTGCAGATACTTATTCCGACTAATAGCCGACCCATCGTGCAGAGCTGATCAGAGGAAACTAGGACTACTGCTACACGACTGCATACAGGTAAGTCAGGGTCTCTTTTGTAACATGTACTCGAACTTTTATTACAAAGAAAATCTCTAATAAGCACGACTTTTATGTACATGCACTCATCTTTAGTGTCTGATAAAATGATTATTTTATGAAGCCAATTAACAGTAAAAGATTATCAGGTCTTCATAGAACGTTTGTAATCACGTATATGATTAGTGATTAATAAAATGAGAATTTCATGAAGTCATTTATCACTATAAGATTGTCAGGTGTTCGTAATCATCGAACCATTTTAATCTCATATCTTCTCTCCTATCCTTGTAGGTTCCGAGGCAGTTGGGCGAGGTGGCAGCGTTCGGAGGCTCCAACATAGAGCCTTCGGTGAGGAGCTGCTTCGAGCAGGCCTCGGCGCTCGCCCCCAAGGACCACAAGATGGGCACGCTGGACAGGAAATCAGGTAAGAATATGAGAATCTTCTACCCATCCCATTGTGAACAGGAATCCAATTAATTATTTTTCTCTATAGACATGGTCCTGAAAATGACTATTCTTGTACAGACATGGTTCTGAAAATCACTATAATCTGACATACATGGTCCTTAATTTGACTATTCTCTATAGACATGGTCCTGACTTTCAGAGCTAGCCGTTATCATCTCTTTAGTGACACCGGTTTTATCTTAAATATTTCAAATAACAGAACATAACACTACAAACTTAGACGGTTAATGTAGTGAGGAGACTTATTTCCTGAATGGAATGAGCAATTTACAGCTCTTTTATATATTATATACAACTGCATACAGGTAACTAAGAATTTTGCACAACTTTTATTTACGTGTGTCTAACTCTTCTTTAGTTTCTAATAAAATGATTTTTTTTTAATAAAAGATTGTCGGGTGTTCGTGATCATCGAAACGTGAAACATCACTTACCCTAATCTTGAGACTCAGGAACCCTGAACCTCCAATCTAACCCAACCCTGAACCTTCCAGAAAAATCCAACCACGAAGACAAAGAGAAGACGCTCGAACGCGACGCAGACGGGCAGCTGCAGTACATCGAGGCGTTCCACTTCCTGCAGTGGCTGCAGCGGGAGCCGCAGAGCATGGTGTGGCTGCCCGTGCTGCAGCGGCTGGCGGCGGCAGAGGGCGCGCGCCACCAGGCCAAGTGCAACATCTGCAAGGACTACCCCATCGTTGGCTTCAGGTGGGACGTTCGCCAGATTGAGAATGTATTACTTATATACCTAAGTTAACATTACTTTTAAGACTAATTAGGGGAAGAGTGTCTCTCCCGAGATACAGTCTCTGACTAGTTCGGGAGAGCACTGTCCAATGTTTGTACCTAGCTTAAGCTTTCGTTGTGCCCAATAAACTTTATTATTATTATTGGGCCCATGATTAATAACTAGCGGGACTTATCATGAGTATTAGTTATTAATCATGAGTATAAATCGCGAATCTCTTAAAACTATGTATTGGGCCGTTGAGATGATTTAAGGTGGAGTGTGAGGAGTGAGGATTTGTGTGTGAGTGGGAATGAAAGTAAAGGTACGCTGATATCTGGCAGTGTATGAAAAGAGCCTTAATGAAGCAGTGACTATGTTTTGCGTCATCATATTAAAATGTTTGCAAGCGGTGCAAGGCTAAAACCCAACGTTTAAAATACGGTCTATCAATGGAAGCAAAATTAACAAGAAAATAGTACATAACTTTCACTAGTTGCACAGTTATTTATTTAATGTTTGGTGACGTTGGTAGATACATTCATTCAACCAGTTTAAGCAGCTAAAGTTTCCATAATTATAATGGTAGTCAGCCAAACTCTAAATTGACATATGTTTTTCTGTTCTGTTCCATAGATACCGCTGCCTGAAGTGCTTCAACTTCGACATGTGCCAGAAGTGCTTCTTCAGCGGCCGCCGCGCCAAGAGCCACAAGCTCACGCACCCCATGCAGGAGTACTGCACCGCGGTGAGCACACACTACTACTCCCTCACACTCACTTTAATATAACTAGTCTGTTGATCGGTTATAAGGCTATTCGCGTTAAGTAAATAATGATGTCATGATATACAGAGGTGAAACTGGCCAATGAGACGTTAGTTAACGAGGAAACAAGTCACATTGACCAATTGCAGAACACCTTTATCACATTTCATTGGTTAAATCGTGGGGACATGATGTCGACGTCACCATTTCTTAACATTATAGTTATATACCTATTGCGCTGGCCTGATAAATCGTATCACGGTATAATACTTATTCCTGACATGCCATGCGTAGTTGTTTACTTTTTGATAATAGCAGATCAGCGATGCTATAAGCAGTTTTCGTATTCTCATATCATACGGAGACATGGCTTTGATAATTGATTGCTAACTCCATGAAAAATAATTTAAAGTAGGTACACACAATCTACTTCGTGATGTACTTGTTAAGAATTCCGCATGATCCTAATGATGTTTAATGTTATATCTACTCCATATATTTCAGACGACATCTGGCGAAGACGTACGAGACTTCACGAGAGCTCTGAGGAACAAGTTCAAGTCCGCCAGGTACTTCAAGAAGCACCCACGAGTTGGCTACTTGCCAGTGCAGACTGTACTTGAAGGTGGGTTTATAAGAATTAACAATGTCATACTTTTATTCTGAACACAAAGTAATAATGAGAGAAGTGTAATGTGTTATTTACTACCCCTACCCATCTAAAGGAAGTTCTTCTTTTAAAAAGAACAAACACGGTATTGTTTACAAAAAAAAAACTATAAGTATAGATCATAGTACAATTTTTCGCGATTAATAACTAGCGGGACTTATCGCGTATGTTTTATATAATAAAGTTACCTTTATTACTTATTATTATATAAAAACATACGCGATAAGTCCCGCTAGTTATTAATCATGAGTATAAATCGCGAATCTCTTAAAACTATAATTTTTCGCGAGTTCATCACTAAAAACCACCCAAACCAGGTGACGCCCTGGAGTCTCCAGCGCCATCACCACAGCACGGCGCTTCCCTGTCCTCAGTGGATGACATGCACTCGCGGCTGGAGCTCTACGCCACCAGACTGGCCCAGGTGGAACTGGGCAACCGACCTAACGAGACTCCTGACAGGTAATAAACCTAAATATTGTATGCTGAGTCTGTCTGTCCAAAAGTTCATTATTTGGCTGTTACCATAAGCTAGCAAGGAAGTAATTGATCATTTTGTATTTAGATTCGATTAGTTGAGGTGTATTCTCAGGGTAGTTAAGTAAGATACTAGGATTTAACTTAGGTTAACTAATATAGGGCACAATCCACTTTAAGCCTTTATTTATAGGTTATAAGAGATCAGACCGTTGTTACTTTTTTTACATAAAACACCTCTATTATATTTCTTCCATCACAACTACACTCACACTCATCACACGCACACACTACAGACACTCATCACTATTAGCTTCATCCTCTACCTGAGTATTACAAACAACTTACAGAAGTATCTCATCATTCCTCTGGTATTCTCTTTATATCCCTCCCCCCATTTCCAGTGACGAGGAGCACCAACTAATAGCCCACTACTGCCAGTCGCTGAACGGCGCCAACGGCAACGGGGAGGCGGAGGAGGACGCGCCCAGGTCCCCCGTGCAGCTGGTCTCCATGATACACCGGGAGCAGCGGCATGAGCTCGAGGCCATGATCAGGTATGAGCCACAAGTATATTGCTATTGATGGGTATAAGTTAGATTGGTACAAAGGGATAGAAGTAGTTGTTAGGAGTAGAGTAAGTGAATGTGGATCTTGCTTAGTTTAGGAAGTAGGATTGAAGATTTAAGATTTTTTTGTATTTGAGTTAGAAAGGTACAAAACTTCACTGCAGACCTAAATAGCTATGTAAATTTTATGAAATAATTTAAATTTTCTAGACTTTGATAGGTATTTCGAAGATAGCGTTTTGTGTTCTTACTGTCTCTTAAAAAGTAGACTTGACAAACGCAAGCAATTCCCTCTTAACTTTTGACTCGTGTGAATAAAAATATTTTGTTCTGAGTCAGCAATATCTGTAATCTAAATATAATATATATTACCAGCATATAAACTTTTCCTTCGTTCGTTGCAGGGAGTTGGAGGAAGAGAACGCCAGCCTGCAGGCGGAGTACGAGCGGCTCAAGGCCAAGCAGACGCCTGGCTCCACGCCCGACGAGCAGCTCCTGGCCACCGGCAACGGGCCCCCCGATCAGGTACAACTGCTTACGTACTAGGTGGATGGTAGGGTAATTGGAAGGGGTATCTGCACAAGATGACATACTTATATTTTTGTGATATTGATCGTATTATTGACCAAGAGATCCAAATATATTCCACAGCATTTCTTTGAGTAAAAACATACGAGTTTTTTATGGACGTCAATAAAAAAAATCTAACAACAAAAGATACGCATATTTTGGCTATAAATACCTCTAAAAATTATATTTTTCTAAGAGTCAAGAGTTTCAACGTCTCTTATTTAATAAATTTTACATGTTTTTAATCTGCTTTCGTGTCAGGACATGATGGCGGAGGCGCGGCTGCTGCGGCAGCACAAGGGCCGCCTGGAGGCCAGGATGCAGATCCTGGAGGAGCACAACCAGCAGCTGGAGGCGCAGCTCTCGCGGCTCAGGAGTCTCCTCGATGAGGTATGAACGTAGGAAAAAATATTGACTGATTGATTGATATCACGGGTATAACTGTAAGGTTTCATGAAACTGTGGCTCAAGTATTAAAACCACTTCTGACTTTTAGAGGGATAATAAAATACATTGCACCCTGCATTGGTGGTAGGTATTGTATTTAAAAGTAAAGCTATTATTGTTATTATATATTGAGACAACCATTGTATAATGTTTCTTATTGAAACATACACAAAGTCTCTTTTACAACCTTCAAGCAATTTCCTCGCAGTTTTTGCATCTTTTGATCCATAACTAAGAAGTTGCCTTGCCATTGCAGCCCCAGCAAGGCTCGTCTCCAGCGCGTACTGGCACCCTGCAGACGCGCTCCGTGACAGCCTCGCAGCTGGCCACCGACTCCCCCGCCAAGATGCACAACGGCCTCTACCACGAATCGCAGACGAGTAAGTTTCATACATACATACGCTTCACGACTTGTGTCTACACACTCCCTTTATTATTATGGCGGGGTAGTAAGAGGCTGGAATGCCCATCTCCGAAATTTCGAAGGCATGTTAGGTATGGGTCATTCGAAGCCCGCGTATCACTATATAGACAGCACCTAACGTGATAGGTAGTGAACCGTATCGCCGTATATGGGCACTGACTATTACCTATCCTGCGGGATAGGCAGGTTTCCTCACGATGTTTTCCCTCACCGTTAGCGAGTAAGTTTCAACTGCTGTATACCTGCAGGGATTCTGTTTAGGTTTCAATGGTCATTGAAATTGTGACTTATGAATAACGAGACATATTTACACGTTTCACTGGACACCAATATATACTTAGTTTCATCAACCATATCACTGGGGCTCGTTGATTGCGTCAATGACAAAATGGCATAGAAAAATCTTTACTACAATTTTCGTTATAATTCTTTTACTTATCTATGTATGTAACGGTACTTTTTATCTCTCAGTACATAATAGCTGATTCTTTACTGATATATGTACAATTCTCATTGCTTCATTCAATTAAAGTACCTACTATAAACAAATGTTCTTATGGTTTTACATCATATTTAGCCTCTGTGCTAGAAACAACCTACTAGATAATCACTAGGTATTTACATAGTTACAAAAAGTAATACAAATTTCGTAATCCAAGATGGCCGCTGGCCGGGAGCCCCTCTGAACGACCGAGAGTCCATGGAGCGACCTCCCCCTCCGCCCCATAACGTTCAGTCGCTCATGCATTGCGCAGGTTTGGATCCCGTTCACTCAAGTGCTCGCTCAAGCTTCATTCGTTCATTTTGTTCAAGTGTTTGATGTGAAATATCTATTAGCATGAATATGTAATAGCGTTACTACAAGTATCATTTTCTAAAATACCAATATTTTTTTTTGTACTTGATGAATTATATAATGTAATATTTATTTGTCAACTTATCATGACATAATATAGCGTGATGCACCAATTACTAGTCACACTTATACGCATTTTCATAGATCTTTCACATCTATCAGGCGTTATATGACGGCAAACGTGTTTTGGAACTTTTTTATTTTACGTGAATGTTTTTAATTTAATATTATTGATTTGTTGTGTGTTTGCGTTGAAGTTAAGATATTTTTGCTACATTATTTGCATGGTGTGATGCTTACAAAGATTGTTTTACTAGGTTTCATTAACGAAGGTAGTTGAGCTAGGTTTATAGTGTCTTATATTGTTTTTTACTTTGTATATTTTTTCGTTGTTTTTGCTATTAGTATGATTTTGCATGACGTGTTCCAAGTTTTTGTCTCAACTCGTAAATAAAACGAATTCTATTTGCTTTCACGCTGCAGGACGAATCCCTTAGATGAAGGTAATGACAGTTCATTTGCGATAGGTTGAAAATTACTAGATGTCGATAGGTGTATGCTATTAAAGTAACGAATAATTATAAATAAAATAAATACTAACTAAGAAGAAGTTGAACGCAAGATACAAGTGTACTTCAAAGATTCTATTTGATGAATTTACAATGTATGAATGATCCTTCTCAGCTCTATGAAAATGAAAGGTAGTTGTTAGGTGTATACAGGTACACCACAGTACAAAAATGTCATCACCGTTTGTTATACTGATGTTATGTCAGGTAGTCTCCGTCACTGCCAAGTCTTTGTTCACTCAAAGCTAACGTTACTCCAGTTATATTCAACGTTACATGCCTTATATAGTAAATTGTTGTTCGTCTATTCCAGATGACCTAGGCAAAGCGGTGGAAGAGCTGGTGACGGTGATGACGGAGGAGCAGCGCAGCCCCGCCTCCCCCCCGCAGTACACCAACGGCCAAGCCCACGACAACTAGAGTCCATCTTCAAAGACAAGCTTATGAAAAGACGACATAACTAATACTCTGAACCTTTGTAACTAATATTAGCGAACGCGAACATTTTTACCATTTCCACCTTTATAACGATTGGTGCTTAGCGATTTTTTGTAAAACGTAACGTAGGACTGCCCTGGCAACACTGGCGCCTCTCACAGATCGTTTGAGACTCATTTCTCAGCTTATCAGTGCCTTCTGTACGTCTCCTATCCGCTACGCTCTTACTTCCTTGGCCGGACTGAAATCCACGCATACAATTAAGAAATACGTTGCTAATGTACAAACATTACCAATATTTAGTTTTCTAAGGCATTACATTCATTGAATCGACAAACGGACAGGGTAGCAGAGTTGTGAGTATTTTATGAGTTTCGTATCCCATGTCGGCTCGCGGACTTGCTTGCCCAAAGTACAGTCCGCTCAGCTGATCCCTTCGGTTCGGCCAAAAGCGACGTGATCTCGTATGCAACGCTTATTATTCGATAAGAGCATGACTTAGTTGCAGTACGATCGAATGAGTCGGTTTCTTTCATTCTTGCCACTCTTTCATTCGGCCGTGTTGCCAGGGGCGATTGAGCGAACGAAAATACATTGTCGATATCATTTAGTATTTTTAGTACATATCTCTCAGTACAATTTCGATTAAATTTATATCAATTACGTGAATACCATATCATTTGTCTTTAGGAATGAATTAGTTGCTTTGTAGTTGTGCCGTTTGTATGCGAATGAACGAACGAGAATCTAGCAACGACTCCCATATCACTAGTCTTCTGAAGGCATGTAAGCTTTAATCCAAACGAGGTTTAGCGTTATATTTTCCATTTGTTGACAAAGACCATAGTTTTGGGTAAATGCGGTGAAACATGAAGAACTTCCTAGCGACTTTCATTCTGCAAACGATGTAGGAACGTCTTAAAGGATTTGTAAACAGTTTTCGCAAATTAGACTCGTAGTCGTAGTGTTATAAATAAAGGAACAAGTTATCGACTTAGAAAATGTGTTATATTAATCAAGTTAACCGAATAGTATATCTCACTTCCCGTTATGTATTGTTTTTCCGAATCTCGCTTATTTTGTGCGTAGAACGTTACTTTCGCATGTCCCGCCATAGTTAAATGGTCTATCTAATCTAGTACCTTGTGAATTAACTCGATTGCTACCTAACCGATTTTTCTACCATATTATTGGCAAATTTCTACTAAGCATAAGATTGAGGTCGTGAAGCGTCATCTATTGATCGCTTTGCGAACGTTTTTTAGCGTGTCTTTACTCTTAAGAGCTGCCTACCTTTTTAGATAAGATATATTGGAGAAATGACTTTTATACAAATGTTAAGATAATACGTTGAGATGGTAACTTTTAGGTCACTAAGAGAACTTAACCCAATCCCCTTCATATCATTTCGTCGGTTATTCGTTTGTTACGTGTTGTGTGGCGACAGTATTACACAAACTGGGAATCAATTCTAACTGGTATCATTTTGGAGATAATAATAACTCATTTAATTTTTAATCTTAGAACTTAAGTGAAAAGCACAATGAAATTAATATGTAATTTTATGTTTACTAAAATGATTAAATATATAGATTTATGAAATCTTCACTAATGTTCTTGTTAATAATTTTATTCTGTTACGGTTAGAATAGTTCATTTATTCTGTAATATTTTTGATTATCGTGTTTTCTATGAAAAACCATATATTATTTGTGCATTTAATCTTTGGTTTACTATGTTCATGATGTTTTAGAATAAAACCAATCCAAATATACATATATGACATAGTACATGTGTGTTTAATTTTCATCCCCATTGTGCTAAGCCCAATCTTTGCATTTATATTGACTTTGTGACATGAAATGATGAATAAACAGTTTATATCAAGTATGCATCACTTGTTCAGGATAGATCTTATGAATTTTAAGCCAATGAAAAACCAATTTAAAAGAAAAATGCGACTTATCATATATATTTTATAAACAAATACCTTTGTTACTGTTTTTCTTGTAAATTTAATAATAATCGCGAGTCTCTCAAAAATATTAAACCAAACAGACACTGCCTGATATTATCAGAATTCACAGATACCTACATGAATTTTTAAAACCATTCAATAAACATAATATATTTTACATACATGTACATTCACATCATTTAACTATTCCTCTCTGGGAAGATAAACTTGGAGTACCTACATGTCATATGAGTGGTCCCTTAGTCACCATCTACAACATGCTGGGAAGATTGGCAAGTAGTCAGCATTCTTTTTAGGTACCAGTAGTGTACCAGTATCATAAAAACTTAAAAAGCACTGTAACTCATATAATTATAACTTAAAACTTAACTTATAACTTAAAAAGTAACTCATATAATTATATATGATAGTGCTTTTTAAGTATTTATGATACATATAATAACCGTATATGGCATATGATACTAACTGTACAAAATAATACTTTAATGAAATGCATTGAATATTACGGTGAGGGAACACTTTGTGAGGATACCTACCTGTTCCCCAAGCACATAATAATCACTACTTGTAAATAGCAACACAGTTTACCACCTGTCACATTGAGCACTATCTGGTCAACATGTAGGTTCGAGGTGGCCTTAGAATTCCTACCTCTGCAATTGCGGATATGGAAAAGTGTACCTCTAACTACCTCAAAACGGTTCACAGTAGTGAATGCATTTGTCTTTGTCTTGTTATATTACCGTAGAATAATACTTGCAGTACATTCTTTAATGAACCATTATTTAATTTTCAACATAAGAAAAAATAAAAGTCATAAGTTTAATTGTCAACAACTTTATTTAACCATTTTAGAACAAATCTAAACTATAGTATAGTAGTTAGTTTACAAAGTTTTGCTTTAAAACAAATGGTGCTACATATATAAAGAAATTATTTATTATTACATACAGAATATATACAGATATCAAGAAAATGCAATTGCTTTGACATGCTTAAAATGTTTTAGATCACATGAGGTGACGAAAACCAAATTAAACTAGTTTTACCCAAATTCGTAAGTAATAGAAATTACCGAAATACATATCATGTAACATAAAGCAAAATATTGAGGACAAGATTATCTGCACAAATTACCAATTTTTTGGTTTAATCACTGAACATTATCTAAGGCGTTACATTTATCAGGACAAATATAAAAAAATGGTCGAACCAAAGTATTCTTTTGACCAGAATACATACATACACTTAAAAAACTTAGATAATAATAATAACTGAAAAACTAATAACTGAAGGAACAATAATATTTTAATTAGTATTTACAATATTACAATTTCAAGTCATGTGTAACTTTATAGAGAAAATGGTTTGGTATTGGTAGTCACATTATTGTGTTACATCATCACACATACATGTGTCACATTATGGACTATCAAAACAAACTATGTATTTATTAATATCAAGTTTTTCATCAATGCTTCATTTTTGTACTAGTTCTACTATGCACTATCATTTAGAAAACATTAATTATGAATAGACTTCATTAACATAACATTATGTTCTTTACAAAACCAAACCAATTCAAATAGAATTCTAAAGACCAAAACCTATAAAGACTCACTACACTTTCACAGACATATTAGTATTAGATTCCAGTCCATTGACTAACTGCGCAGGTACATCGGTCCTTGGTCTCCGGAATAAGAGCACATGTGGCTCAGGGTTATGCACCATGAAGTGGAGCCAGCCTGGGCTCTGCTGGACGCCAAGGTTCCTCCATTCCGTCTCTGTCATCAGGTGTGACTTGGGAACTAGTCTAGCTATGTCTGGAGGAAGAATGACGTGTCTGGAATATAAGGAAATGATTTTGTCATATGATAGTCTGTTGTGAAGGACTTAAGTGGTTATTGGATGAATAGATTTCTGCATATGATTTGTTAGATTACGGGCTTATGAATCCTTTAATATTCTCACCCGAGTACAATTTCAGGCTAACAATTATTTACTTAAAGGTCTATGGATTAATGCTCAGAAGAAAAAATATGTTGGTAAATAATTAACCTAAAAAGTTTATTAAGTACTCTAATTCAGAACCACAGAGATAATCTCACAAGTTTACCATACAGCTAATATATTTCTAGAAACACAATATACTGGATAAACAAAAGTGTTCTTTTTAATAGATGAAATCAAATGAAAAAGAAATTACCTGTACTCGTAAGTATCATCTTGATATCTTTCGGAATATTGTATTTGGTCTACTGGCATTTTTTTACTTAATTCTAGGCTTACACCACTTAAACTTTCTGTCTTATGTTTAATAATTTTAAAGTTTTTAATAAGTATCACAAAAAGAAAAGTTTTTGTTGAATTGTAAGCAGCGCACACGACGAAACGTTTTAAACTGATTTGACTGACAATCTCCGTACTAATTTTCAAACAACTGTCATGTTGCATTTAACGGTTATGTAAAGTGATGCGTACATCATCCAGTCAGCTCTGTATTTTAAGATATCAAACTTATCTATTACGAAATCGGACAACAAAAATGCTTGTGACTTTTACCATGTTGCTAATACAAGTATAAAGGCTAAACAATTTGTTACCTTATTTGAAGCGCCAGTAGATAACATATTTCTATAACCATGTGAAAAATATATCAAGTATCAGAGCGCAAGTACATTAAATTGAAAAGAATGAAAACACTAATAATCCTTTGCATTTTAAATTACTATATGAAATTAAGTTGTGGCTTTTAAACAAGTCTTATTAGGTATTGATAGACTCAAGTGAAAAATTATTAAATATAACTAAACTTATTTATTATAATTTAGAGTGCACACTTCTAAGACAATACAGCATAAGTAAATGTATTGCTTTGTAACCCACCTCCTGTGTTTTATCGCCTTTCCGGTTTCACAACCAGCAACATCCTGTCAAAATTAAATAACTTGATGTATTAGAATGCAGTTATATAAGAAGCATATATACCTACATGAGTATCACGAATATAATTTATTTCAGAGTATTTACATGTATTATCTGTGCTGAAAAATAAATATGTACCTACATGATGTTTTCCCCACAATTTACTCACAGTACTTTTATACTTCTTCGTACATAATGGCTACTTAAACTATTGATGATAGTCAAGTGTGTCCCAAATAAACATGGCAAGGCCGTCGTGCACATAACTCTTGGGCCCGTGTGAAGTGGGGCAAGCGACAGGGGCCTCGGCGTGAGGCTGCGTCCCATGCCATGGCATTATCCACTTGACTGACCCTCACCGTGCTGGTGCCAATAATCATTTCGAATGTAGGGGGACTACGAGTTGGGGTTAGCGTGGGAAACGGTTTATAATTATTTATGTAAGAGTATAAATTAAAAGAATATATATTTTGACGACCTCCGTGGCGCGATCAGTTAAACACCTGAACGCTGATCGTGCGGTCCCGGGTTCGATTCCTGGTACGAAGAGTTAAGAACTACGCTTTTCTACTGCTTTCCAGTGTGGTCGTTGATTATATATGCTATATATGTCTTTATCTATATATAATATGTATTCCTTTCTTAAATATAAGTATGCTAGTAACCTTAACACAAGTCTTAAATGTACTTACCAAGAGGCTAGTTCAATTGGTGTAATAATGTTCAAATATTATTATTATTAATATATTATATGTCAAGATTTTTTAAAATGATCTATAGGAATCGAATTAGTTCTACTAATATTAACAACAACGCTGTCGTCACCGCCAGCTAAATAAAAAGTAGGTATTTTGCACCTACATAGGAAATAATCTTAAAAAGGTAATTAAAAGAACGGAAATTCATTGAATTTTTTAAATTGTTAAATACAGAACAGTTACGATTAATACCCAATTTTTAGAAAAAAATGTGTTTCCTGCAAATTTATGTTGTTTATAAACAAATTAAAATCGAAAATGCATTTCCGCCTATTTCTAACATAACAGCAATAAATAATCATGTTCCGTAGCCTGTTACCATAATATAATACTCTTACAAAACAGCTTCCACTAAAACCGAACCCGATGGCGACCCTAGCAATTTTTCAATCAGAGTCCCGATGATGTTGGCTTCGCATCAGGTACCCAGGGAGAGCCCCAACTTCCTCTAGAAAGGCCCCGCATCCAGTCAGGCAGCAGCTCGTCGCCATGACGGAAGTGACCCTGGAATTCCTGCAGGATCTCCTCAGAGCTGACTATCCGGATGTTACGATACAGAACTTTGAGGTATGTACTGTACAGTTTTATGGGTAATTAGGGAATTATTTGGTGTTTCAAAGCGATAATAGAAGAAAATTCTGTTAAAGATGTAATAAGGGTATCATTTGTTAATGATTTTTGAATTACATAACAAACTTCAGCTTCTAAATCGTAAACAAGAATAAATATTTTGAAAAAAACTCTTATTTTGGGTTTTTTAACAAAACGATTGAACATT